>CALNHX010003536.1:0-147516 GCA_940337035.1 Agriotes lineatus | reverse complement strand
AACTATGCTGAAAGAGTCAAAAAGAAATAGGAGAGGGCGCCAGGTCCTCGACTCAGATCCAATCCTTGTGCCGGACCGTACACAAGGTCGAAGATAAAAACCAGCAAGATAAACAAAATAGCAACGACCAATAAAAATATCACAGCTTTATTCAACTTGGTACTATAGTGCGTCACATACAAAATCAAACACAAACAGGCAATCTCGACAACAAACAAAATCAACCACAAAATCAAACAAGACCAAACAATATAGCAATAAACAAATATCCATACACAAATCAATATACCAACAATAAACACGTTAAAATCGGCAAAGGCACTGCATCAATACATTTCATAAAAGCATAAATATGTAAACATGTTAGTCGAGGGCTAAACAATAAACTTCAGCTGTAAACTATCGTAAATATTCCATTAAGTTGCTAACCAAAGTAGCAGCACCGGCACAACAATTCGTCCGCATCCTGTGAAGCAGGGTGTGACGAAGCTAAATCTATGCAAGCGAAAGACTAACTAATACCCCGAATGTTAGCTTAAAATTTTAATGTAACGACAAAATTTCAAAGGCTTGAAGCCCGCTGTTACGGATTGTATGATCATACAGGCGTGGCGGTTTCTGTTTTGAACGCATCAAGTTATTATATGATTAAACAAAGCAATGGCTTGAATTATGCTCCTCACAAAAGCTAAACTTACAAATCGCCGACAATCAAATTACGAAAATCCTAAATATTGAGCATAAGGCTACCGTGAGCGGTTCTTTAGACACGACCAACACCCTAATAATGACATTTGACAGATTAACCTCTGCAAAGAAGCTCGTGAAAAGCAGTGACCGAAGTTGCATAAAAATACAATTAATCTGTGTTCTAGGTAAGCTAATCTATCTTAGAATAGTTCAACGGCGTAACTAAATGTTTTGTTACGTTACAGGGCACAGAGCAAAAAGGCCTTCAACACAAATTACTACTAACTAACGGTAAGCAAACCTAAATGTAGCAAGCCATTCGATAACACAAAAATATCTACGATCTAATATCACGAGCATGGCTAATACAACTACCATGAACATAGTCTACTCTGAAATTACACAAAGTGCAATACGAATTAATAAAATAAGCCCAAAGCAATATACACAATAAATTTCAATTCGACCGACAATTCTCAAATACAAATTTACACAAATAATCCTACAATATGCATGCTATAAGAAATGTCTATAATTAGCAGAGCAGTTAATACGCTAATTCAGATATACACACCTCAGTACCAGTAACATACGAATCACGCATGCTGTTTTCCAGGGTCGAGCGCAAATCAACAGCAAGTTCGGAAGCATCTGGTGCGCCAAGGAGCCGACTTCCGAGACAGCATTGCGAGCGTCGCAGGGAGGGTGGCGAATAGACGATGCCAGTACCCATTACACAAAGCACCAAATAAGGTAAGCGAAGCAAATCCATATGACGAACATTTTCTTGGGTGGGTCCAAAACTCAATTGCAAATACGATCCATAATGCGATCCCAAAACTTAATTCGATCCCAGATTTTTAATCCATATTTTTAATGCGATTCCAGATTTTTAAAGCAGATTTTTAAAGGCTAAAAATACAAATTTTCCCAAATAGATTACGGCATTCAAAGAGGGAAACGTAGGCAAACACCATGTACGAACCTTAAGATGTTGTGCAGCCAACTCGTTAAGCCAAGCGTGCGAAGTGTGAACGTCCCAAGAAATCCGTCTGTGACGAAACGAATGCCGGAGACACCAATACCAATCTCCGGAACATTCCAGCAGGGGATGCGGAGCCTCTAAATCCTTCCAACTATAAAGATGGCTTCCAAAAGCCGTGAGACTAGCCTCCATAGGAAGCAATTCCAACTTTCACAATGCAAGACTTGCCAGGAAATGACCGAAAAATGCTCCAAACCAGCCCAATTCAGCTTATCAAAAATTCCCAAAAATTGGAAAGTTGGCCAATGTAAAAACTAAAGAATGCAGAGTGCTCTAAACTGAGAACAGCAGTGTAGCATTAAGTTTGAAATTAAAGGTAGATGTTAACAAAGTTGCCTATCCCAAGTAAAGTATTGTATCATTTAGGAAAATAAAGCAAATAACCGAATCTGACTAATTTATTTCAATCGATAAATAGGAAAATGTCAAAATGAGCGTAACAAATTCTCCCCCCACAAAAGGGAAGGTAAATCCCTTCGGATTTACCTGACCATACAACGACCATCAAAACAAAACGTCAAAAAAAAACGATGCCTGCCGGAAGGAAATACAAAAGGGGAAAAAACAGAGGACTTAAAAAAGATTAGCTAAGAAGAGAGAATGTAAGAGTCCAAGCACAACATCGAAGACAACTAGACACCAACCTCTTCCGTCGCTGCAAGATGACGTGAGCTGCGCCGGTGGAAGGGAAGGTTACGTCAGATTGCAACGATTATCCACCTAAAACGCAAACACCTCAGAAAAATTCGGAGTGGGAGACAGGAAAGCGAACGACACAGAAGAAGGAAGGGAAAGAAAAACTAACCACAGCTAGGGATAAGTGCTTAGGCCCAGGATCGACCTACAACACTGAAACTATCTCCAAATTACCAAAGACAGAGCAAAATATCCAAAAATTCAAAATATCAAAGAAGACGAACACAACTATATGAGGGAACATCCCTTTCCAATAAACAAAAAAAACAACAGAGAAGAAGAAAGATGAGAGAAAAGAAGGGACTAGTTGTTAATGTCAGGATTCCAATTCTAGAAAAAGAAAAGAGGAATTGAATCCTAGTGAACCGACCGACGTCACCCAGCCAACCTACCCAAAAAGACATAGACGAGACCACACACACAAGAGACAAGGTTAGCGAGAGGGACAATGCCTTGGAGAAAGATTCAGGTCCCAATAAAAACGACAAAGTCGATGCCCTAAAAGAGCGAACGAAACCGTCCTCAAAAACCAGGCACACCCAAACGCAAAACCGAAAAGGACAGAGGCTCAACAAAAGAGTCGAGTTCCACGAATCCAGACAAAGCCGAGGCCCTAGAAGAGGGCAAAAGAAACCGTTCTCAGTCATAAAGCGTGCCCAAAGGCAAGGAGCGAGTTTCACTTGAGGATTGAAAGCCGCCTAAGTGAGGGGATACCCTAACAACGACCAACCAAACACACCAAAACGTATAACTGACGGCAATAGGCATCATCAGCTATACCTCAAAAATCCAAAAATCCAATAAGAGCACCCTACAAGCATCCACCAAGCTGACTCAAACCTCACCAAGAAGAAGGATAAAAGAAATCCGAGAAGAAATAAAATCAAGCCAACCAATCACTATACCAATCTATCCAAAAGATGGCTGGAGAGATTATCCAAATCGCCGAAGCAAATCTCCCAGACACATCGCCACCGAATAACTAACCTATCATCAATCCACACAAAGAAGAAAGCCAATCAAAGAAGAACTACTCTAAAACAATCCAAAGAGGTTCGGGAGATTATCCAAATGTGCCGAAGCAAATCTCCCAAAACGCATCGCCACCGAACAACATGCAAACAATCCGAAGAATAAAAGAGAAACAACCAATCAAAGAAGAGCTAAACCAATCCACACTAGAAAGATGGTTTGAAGAGCCTAAAAATCCAAAAAAGTGTACCCCTCAAACGCACCATTCACACTCCAAAATACTAATCATCACTCCAAAGGAAAAGACAAGAAAACAGACTACACAGAGAAAACTCAAGCAAACTAAGTCAACAAATACTCAATAAAATTCGCAAACACGCAGCCAATAAAAAATCCAAATCATCAAAAAGATTCACTCATCAAAACACACCAATAACCAATTCTATAACTAGAAGTCAATCATGAAACAACACCCAAAATCAATACATCCAAACCTACTAACAGTGCACTATAGTACCACCTAACCACAACGTAGACAGGGTACTACAAGAGCATTATCGAACCCCACGTTGGGCGCCAAAATCTTCTTGTAAGGGAAGATAGACGGTCGGCCTTACCTTTTGGCGAAGTTATATTTGATATTTTGCCGGCTGGTAACTATCGGCCTAATTGGGCTAACTAGTCGCGAGGGTCGGGGTTCCAACTATGCTGAAAGAGAGTCAAAAAGAAATAGGAGAGGGCGCCGGACCGTACACAAGGTCGAAGATAAAAACCAGCAAGATAGACAAAATAGCAACGACCAATAAAAATATCACAGCTTTATTCAACTTGGTACTATAGTGCGTCACATACAAAATCAAACACAAACAGGCAATCTCGACAACAAACAAAATCAACTACAAAATCAAACAAGACCAAACAATATAGAAATAAACAAATATCCATATACAAATCAATATACCAACAATAAACACGTTAAAATCGGTAAAGGCACTGCATCAATACATTTCATAAAAGCATAAATATGTAAACATGTTAGTCGAGGGCTAAACAATAAACTTCAGCTGTAAACTATCGTAAATATTCCATTAAGTTGCTAACCAAAGTAGCAGCACCGGCACAACAATTCGTCCGCATCCTGTGAAGCAGGGTGTGACGAAGCTAGAGCTATGCAAGCGAAAGGCTAACTAATACCCCGAATGTTAGCTTAAAATTTTAATGTAACGACAAAATTTCAAAGGCTCGAAGCCCGCTGTTACGGATTGTATGATCATACAGGCGTGGCGGTTTCTGTTTTGAACGCATCAAGTTATTATATGATTAAACAAAGCAATGGCTTGAATTATGCTCCTCACAAAAGCTAAACTTACAAATCGCCGACAATCAAATTACTAAAATCCTAAATATTGAGCATAAGGCTACCGTGAGCGGTTCTTTAGACACGACCAACACCCTAATAATGACATTTGACAGATTAACCTCTGCAAAGAAGCTCGTGAAAGCAGTGACCAAAGTTGCATAAAAATACAATTAATCTGTGTTCTAGGTAAGCTAATCTATCTTAGAATAGTTCAACGGCGTAACTAAATGTTTTGTTACGTTACAGGGCACAGAGCAAAAAGGCCTTCAACACAAATTACTACTAACTAACGGTAAGCAAACCTAAATGTAGCAAGCCATTCGATAACACAAAAATATCTACGATCTAATATCACGAGCATGGCTAATACAACTACCATGAACATAGACTACTCTGAAATTACACGAAGTGCAATACGAATTAATAAAATAAGCCCAAAGCAATATACACAATAAATTTCAATTCGACCGACAATTCTCAAATACAAATTTACACAAATAATCCTACAATATGCATGCTATACGAAATGTCTATAATTAGCAGAGCAGTTAATACGCTAATTCAGATATACACACCTCAGTACCAGTAACATACGAATACCGCATGCTGTTTTCCAGGGTCGAGCGCAAATCAACAGCAAGTTCGGAAGCATCTGGTGCGCCAAGGAGCCGACTTCCGAGATAGCATTGCGAGCGTCGCAGGGAGGGTGGCGAATAGACGATGCCAGTACCCATTACACAAAGCACCAAATAAGGTAAGCGAACCAAATCCATATTACGAACATTTTCCTGGGTGGGTCCAAAACTCAATTGCAAATACGATCCATAATGCGATCCCAAAACTTAATTCGATCCCAGATTTTTAATCCATATTTTTAATGCGATTCCAGATTTTTAAAGCAGATTTTTAAAGGCTAAAAATACAAATTTTCCCAAATAGATTACGGCATTCAAAAGAGGTAAACGTAGGCAAACACCATGTACGAACCTTAAGATGTTGTGCAGCCAACTCGTTAAGCCAAGCGTGCGAAGTGTGAACGTCCCAAGAAATCCGTCTGTGACGAAACGAATGCCGGAGACACCAATACCAATCTCCGGAACAATCCAGCAGGGGATGCGGAGTCTCTAAATCCTTCCAACTATGAAGATGGCTTGCAAAAGCCGCGAGACTAGCCCCCATAGGAAGCAATTCCAACTTTCACAACGCAAGACTTGCCAGGAAATGACCGAAAAATGCTCCAAACCAGCCCAATTCAGCTTATCAAAAATTCCCAAAAATTGGAAAGTTGGCCAATGTAAAAACTAAAGAATGCAGAGTGCTCTAAACTGAGAACAGCAGTGTAGCATTAAGTTTGAAATTAAAGGTAGATGTTAACAAAGTTGCCTATCCCAAGTAAAGTATTGTATCATTTAGGAAAATAAAGCAAATAACCGAATCTGACTAATTTATTTCAATCGATAAATAGGAAAATGTCAAAATGAGCGTAACACGGGGGCAATCGCTAGGATCGCATATCACTGATCGTTGCCAGTGATACCCTGCGGTCTTCCTTGTTGTCAGACGGGAGGTGCAAGACCTGAACAACTTGGCTGCGCTGCCTCGGCATGAATCTTCACAGCGTTTATAGCCGTTCAGTTCAGCTGGCAATGCTCGACCCCTTCTGACAGTTGCTAAAGTACTTTTTTTTTCTATAATAACTGTCAAAGTGTTACAATGTTAGTAGATATGTGATTAAAACGCTAGGACATTTTTATACCTCATGTTGGTAGAACTTTTTTAAAATTATGGTTATGTGTCAATTTTGAATGTCAAAGTTTCTTAATTTAAACTCTTGACAAATTTCTTTTTTTAACATGGAATCATCATCATCATCAATAAAATCGGATAAAAAAGGAAACCAAGAAATATTTTAAATGCAAAAATGAAGCAAGCAATATTAAATTATGACATATCTGTCAAAATAACAATCATTTTTTTAGTGGAAGAAAAGAACTAAAAATATATGTACCAGCATTATTAAGACTAGGGACCCTGCAGGAATGCAACTTATCGCCTAGAAAGTTGACCTTGAAAATTATTATAGAAAAAAATGTACTTTAGATAAATGTCACACCATTAACCTATTTGTTTTAGTAACTTTTTGTAATTACATTCCTAGACAAAGATAAATTCTAGAAGTACACTCATGACTCATGAAATTTTAGAAATCAAAGGCCACTTTGTGTTTTTATGTTTACTGAACAGACTATATGTTGTATCATGTTTGTCAATGGACTTGTCGCACTTAGCACTTGAAGCCACTTTTTAAATGCGAATTATCGTGTTCCATGTCGTATTTTGGAGCTGAAATACATTTTTATCTTCATCAGTGTTGTTATAGACTCTTAACCAAATTAATTTTAGTATTGTTAAGAGCTTCATTACCGCACTCTTTTTGTATAAAGAAATACAGTGAACCAGAATTTATTGATGAAGATAAAATATTGAACAACACACGTTTGCTTATGGCACTTAACGAGACTCGTTTGATTGCCGCAAAACTCGGCTCACCCCCTCGTTTTTGAAAATCAAACTCGTGTCGTTAAGATGCTCATAATCAAAGTTTTATCGTTAATATCTATAACAGATGCAGGCTTTAATCCATTCAAAAAACTCGTGAACTGTCAAAACGCTGTCAAGTTGGTACTTTGTTTAAATTCTACTTTGAAACTTCTGCTTGCTGATTTTGGCAGTACTGAAATTTTTGAAATTGACTTATGCCACACTTTCTTGTAAAAAATAATCACATATAATCTCATAAGAGCATTAATTCTTTCCGGAAATTTTTTGAGTGCGTTGCAACAACGTCGTATTAATTTACCCGAGCGGGACGCGAGGGCAAATTAGGACGTTGTTGGAATGCACGAAAAATTATTTCCGGATATGAATTAATGCTCGAATGCAGATTCGGTAAGAAAATCGTAACGACACAAACCCTAAAAAGAAGTAATGTCTACCTACAAAAAATTTCCAAGAAATTTTTTAGTTGTCTTGGTTACGGCTCGTGAACTAATTTTTCTATTGGTCATTAATGAGTGTCGTACGATTTTCACATATAATCTCATAAGAGCATGAATTCTTTCCGGAAATTTTTTTGAGTGCGTTCCAACAACGTCGTATTAATTTGCCCGAGCGGGACGCGAGGGCAAATTAGGACGTTGTTGAATGCACGAAAAATAATTTCCGGATATGAATTAATACTCGAATGGAGATTCGGTAAGAAAATCGTAACGACACAATAGTCCAGTCTGTAGGGACAAAAAAAGGCTTTTGCCTTACAAAAAATGGAGTATGAACGGTTTTTATATATGTTCTTCAGGTCGGGATCCTGAGGAAAAATCCAAGTTTTCGACCTCGGAGGGGCGCCGCGTGAGCAGCCATCTTGGATTAAAGGTGCTAAAAACTGGTGTTATCCAAATAGCTCCGCAACGGTTGATCAAACGTCAAAAAAGTTCAATATAAAGTTAAAGGAGACAAGATTGTTGACATTTTTTGTATATTAATTTTTGTTGTAAGTGTAATATGTAACGAGTTACAGCAGCTGAAAGTTGAACATTTCACCAAAATATCGTTAAACTTATTTTTGTTGATACATTTTATAAGAACAACTTACACTATATTGTTTGTAATATTTTTCTACATCAGAATAACGTTCTATACAGAAATACAAAGTATGATCAAAAAAATTTTCATCTAGTATAGCTATGGAATAATTCTTAATATCGTCGTTGTTTTTGATGGATATCCGTTTGATGGCGACAAAAAAATACCAAGACTGCAGAAAGGCTTTTCCGATCGAAAAAGCAGATATCTGCGGATGTTATTTTGGATGAAACAACGCCGGTTCTAGTTTCCCAAGAACGATTTCTAGCAATCGAAAAGAATAAAGTCCGTCTGATTTCGATGCTGTAAAAACATACGAACATTACTGTTGATTGCCAACACGACGATTTCTTTGTGCTCAAATTTGATGCTGTTTTCGCCATTGGAGAAGACGTCGATCTTCTAGTTCTGCTGACGGTATTAGCAACATCTACCTTCGCAAACCTATGAGAGGCAAAATTGTCGAAAGAGTGTATGCTGCAAATAGTTTCAAATATGAAAAAGCAGCTGAGAACATTTTGTTTCTCCATGCGTTTAGTGGCTGCGACACAACGTCGTCCGTCTACAACCAAGGAAAAAGTTTGTTTTCGCCTCTCCAGAAAAGCACAAGACTCAATGACATTATAGGCATATTCAAACATCACGATGCCCAAACCAGATGATATCGCAGATGCTGAAGCACGCTTTCTCGTTGCTTTGGTGGCTACATGGAAGAAAATACCTTGGAAGAAGTCCGTTACCTACAAAATCAAGTGCAAGAAACACATTTAATTTTGCTTCTTTGCCACCAACGAAGGACGCTGCACGGTATCACGCATTTAGGACCAGGTCCAATAGTGGTATGGAATTGAAAAAAAAAATGCACAAGACTGGGGCTGGAAAGTTGGCACGAAGCGGCTCGCTCCAGTAACAATGACAGAGAATCCATCACCAGAGACTTTATTAAAATTAATTTCATGCCATTGTAAAAGAGGATGCGGCGAAGCATGTGGCTGCAGGAAAAGTGGGATGAGGTGTAGATTCTGTAATGGTCAATCATGCGAAAATGCACCACAAGTTTACACCGAGAGTGGGGATGAAGATGAGGACATTTCATCAATGGAAGTTCCAAGTCTCAGGAGCAATGACTTCGAAGATAACATTGAGAATAGAGAATCTTATGGAGACGTCAACATCTACCGACCGGGGCTTTCAAAAATTAAAGAAAACTAAATAATATAATCGCGAACATGAAACTTCACTAAACTGGAGCATCTGTGGATTAGGCCTACTGGGGATACCACAATAAAAAAAGCGCCATTAACTCTACCTCATGGTGGTGTGGAAATGAGTTTACTATACGTTTATTAAATTATTATAACTACATAACGAATAGTCGGAAATAATACAAGAGAAATTTAAAAAATGAGAAATTACACTATTTTTTTAGAGAAATGTTTATCTTTCCACCGCTGTAACTCCTTTCATATTAGACTTACAAAAAATAGTTATATACAAAAAATTTCAAGAATCTTGTCTTCTTTAACTTTGAATTAGACTTTCTTGGCGTAGGATTAACCGTTGCGGAGTCATCTGGAAAATCCAGTTTTTAGCATCTTTAATCCAAGATGGCTGCTCGCGCGGCGCCCCTCCAAGGTCGAAAACTTGGATTTTTCATCAGAATCCCGACATGAACAACATATATAAAAACCGTTCATACTCCATTTTTTGTAAGGCAAAAACCCCTACTGACTGGACTACAAACCCTAAAAAGAAGTAATGTCTACCTACAAAAAATTTCCAAGAAATTTTGTTGTTGTCTAGGTTACGACTCGTGAACTAATTTTTCTATTGGTCATTAATGAGTGTCGTACGATTTTCATATACAATACCGCGAGCGGTCGACGAATTGCTTAAAATTTTTGTCAAAGTGTATGAGTGTTTATTGCTTCGATATAAATTGGTCGAGTGCGACAGCACGAGACCAATTTTGAAGCAATAAACACGAATAAACACTTTGACAAAAAATTCATGCAATTCGTCGGCTGCAAGCGGCATTTGAAGGACTATTCAACGAACAAAATTGACATTTCTTAGTAATTAATGAATTTTATCACGTCCTCTTTGAAAATAAAAATCTGTTGACGTAAAATAAATTGTTTGTCAAATTTGACATTTCTAATATCATATTTGATTAATTTTACAGGAAGTTAAATAAATGTCACAGGAAGAGAAAAAAATTGTCTCTAAAATTCTTTAATTTTTGTGCATACACTTCAATTGAAATGGAACAGAAACGAAAGAAGGTTTTATTATTGGAAATGGAAAAAAGGCTATAGTTAATTTTTACAAGAAAAAAACTTCGCTTAACTTTTGACACATGTAACATAACCTAACTTTAGATATTACTAGAAATCACTAGATCCGAAGTACATTCGATTTTGTGAATGGATAATAGAATCCAGTGATGTGCATAACACATTTTCGTAAAATTTGTGACATATCGCACTTTGCCTCATATGTCAGTTTGTATCTGCAAAATAGTGGAGTACTGGAAAAAAGGCCCACGATTCCGTCCATGATTTTTTTTAAATTTTTTTTATATATACTTCGGGTCTGTATTTATGTCTGGAGGTGAATGTGACCGCACTATTCAATGGAGGAGGGGATAAATTTGCCCGAAAAATGTGCAAAAATGGGTTTTTCATGGATGCCTTCGACAATTCAATTCGAAATAAAAAAACCTTCGAATAAAAAATGGAGCTATTCTGAATACAAACAATTTGAGCTTGGATTTACGAAAATCGGTTAACCGGTGCGAAAGTTACAGCCCTTTGACCGACCTCGCCCGTTGGAATTGTTTCTCAGGGATTTCCTACTCAGGGCGGTCGGTCGGATCCTGTTTTTGGGGGGATGGCATGCAATTAGAGCGTCCGTTTTTTTTTATTTATAGATTCACGGGCATACGAGAAGATGTGCTACGGGTAAGGTGTTTGGTCTAAAGGGGGCAGAGGGGAGGGGGGGGGGGGGGGCGCGAAAACCCATTTAAACCAGTCTAATTGCCTCTGTAATTGGCCTATTTCAAAAATCTTAACGCCAAAAAATCCCGCGCTGTGCCTCCTTTAATCAACACAAAGTATTTTAAAAACGCGCGCTAAATAAAAAAATTATAGCAAAAAAAGCCTTTTTTATTAATTTTTTTTAAAATTAAAATTGATTTTTTGGGGGTAAGAAAAAGCGAAGGGTGTAAAAAAACTACATGATGGGACGCAGTTTTTTTCCCCACAATCTGGCCTTGGGCACATTTTTTTCCGTTGGTTAGGAGGGGAGGGGCGGGGGGTCAAAGTTCCCGACCCCTAGCAGGAAGACGGAAAGGGTTACAGTGTTTACACTTGGTTCATAATGAAGAACTATCGTTCTTCTTCATAATATATTTGTCTCAATTTCCTACGTTAATTAGGGCCTGCAGGAGCCCGAGATACAAATTAGAATCTGCAATGCATTTTATGCCGCGTAGCAGCGGGATGCCGGGGGCGTGGCTTACGCTCATTGTTCTACTGTCTTATTGGTTGCAAAATAAAAAATTCATCGATTACGAGGTAAATTAAGGGATATCCGGCCCATATGAGGTGAAAAAGTAATAATCAACAACGGATAATCGACGACAGTCAGCAGCTCTTCGAGCACTCAAAAATCTGTATAACATAATCAAGCTAAATGACCAACAATAACAAAACAAAGCTATTACAGTCGCCCCGTTTTTTATTTTCCGCTGTGTGTGGCAAGAGCATACTCGGGAAATACGCAAATATAACAAAAAAAAAGTAAGCGATTCCGACATAAATTGAGGAAGATGTGGCCAAAATAAGGTTGAAAAATTTGAATCGTAATTTACCGCGCTCCTACACACACAGCCACTAAAAGTATTTTACTGCGTTAGTGAGGTAGAGCAGTGTACAAAAGTCGGGAGTGAGAGCGTAAGCCACGCCCCCGGCATCCCGCTGCTACGCGGCATAAAATGCATTGCAGATTCTAATTTGTATCTCGGGCTCCTGCAGGCCCTAATGAACGTAGGAAATCGAGACAAATATATTATGAAGAGAAACGATAGATCTTCATCATGAACCAAGTGTAAACACTGTAATCCTTTCCGTCTCTCTGCTAGGTGCCGGAAAATTTGACCTTCGGCCCCTCGCCTCCTAACCACCGGACAAAAATGTGCCCGAGTCCAGATTGTTGGAAAAAAAACTGCGTCCCATTATATAGTTTTTTACACCCTTCGCTTTTATCTTACCCCCAAAAGGTCAATTTTAATTTAAAAAAAAATTATAAAAAAGGCTTTTTTTGCTATATTTTTTTTATTTACCGCGCGTTTTTAAAATCCTTTGTGTTGGGTAAAGGACGCACAGCGCGGGATTTTTTGGCGTTAAGATTTTTGAAATAGGCCAATTACAGAGGCAATTAGGCGGGTTTGAGTGGGTTTTTGCGGCCCCCCTCCCCCTCTGCCCCCTTTAGACCAAAGACCTTACCCGTGGCACATCTTCTCGTATGCACGTGAATCTATAAATTAAAAAAAAAGGACGCTCTAATTGCATGCCGTCTCCCCAAAAACAGGATCCGACCGACCGCCCTGAGTAGGAAATCCCTGAGAAACAATTCCAACGGGCGAGGTCGGTCAAAGGGCTGTAACTTTCGCACCGGTTATGCGATTTTCGTAAATCCCAGCTCAAATTGTTTGTATTCAGAATAGCTCAATTTTTTATTCGAACGTTTTTTTATTTCGAATTGAATTGTCGAAGGCATCCATAAAAAACCCATTTTTGCACATTTTTCGGGCCAATTTATCCCCTCCTCCATTGAATAGTGCGGTCACATTCACCTCCAGACATAAATACAGACCCGAAGTATATATAAAAAAATTAAAACAAAAATAATGGCCGGAATTGTTACCAAGCCATTCTCAGATTTCAAGTACTCCACTAAAAGTAAATAATATTAGAAAGGATAAACTATAGGTTCGTTTCGTGCCGGTATAAAAGGGTTATTGTTGCACAAAATGATGCTAATTGGTGACAGACACAATTTGGGAAAAAGTTAACCTAAAATATGACCTTTTAGCTTAAACGTCATTTTGGATGAAAAACAGGAATCTGTAAATTTTCATATTTATTTTTTCATGGTTTTAAAAGATATAAGAAAAACAACAGAATATGTGTAAAATTTTGGGAATAAAAATAATTTAATAATGAAAACTTGATCCTAGAAATGCAATTTAAATAAAATCATTACTGGTATGTAGGTACAATTAAAAATTGTCATAAAATTAAGTAATGCCCAGTAAATAAAACTGAGTGCGGAACTGAGGAAGATGAAATTTGTGTCTGAATCGAAGTCCAGAGGAGATTGCAGTCGAATTGTAAGAGGGGTTGCAGTCGCTATGTAAGAACGGCTCAAAATACGAATTGGAACGAAATTAGAAAAGGATCATTTACATCTCGAAGAAGGAAGAGTATAAAATTGTAGAGTGAATAAAATTTTAAACGAATTAATTACCAGATCTGAGTAAAATAGAAATATGAAAAATGTAACTGTAATATAACTTAATGAAACAATATTAACAACACTAAAATTGGGGGTGAAAGCTTGAGTTCTGCGATCTCAATCATGACACGGTTCAATCCCAGAAGTTGTTTGTTACTTAATGACAATGGCCGTGAAAGCCTCAGAAATCAAACACTAAAATTTAACTAAAGAACATTAGTTTATTAATTGAAGGTTACGTAAATGCTAAAGAACTGTACACTTTCAATGTATATTTTGTACTAATCAAAAGAGTACATTCAGGCCGGTGCCCCCGCCTTTCGGCATTACACCTGCTTTGGCTCGAATTTACATAACTGCGTATTAAACTAAACTAAACTTAAACAATTTAACTTTAAACAACACTTAAATTTAAATTGCCCTACTCTAATGATCTCTGCCCTAGCCTAAACTTTGATGTAACTTAGGCGGCACTCACTACACACGCACCACTCGCAGCCGTTGCACCCTGGAGGCGAATTCGACCAGGGTCTTCCACCAGAGGGGGTCCCTCGAAAGTGTCCTGACCTCCTCCATGTCCGTGGGCCACCTCAGTCCCTGTGTTGCAAGCCGCGCGTCTGCCAGTCCCCGGTGGTGATCCTCCAGTGGGCAGCGGAGAATGACGTGGTCGGCCGTGTCTTCTTCGCCGCAGGCGCAGGCCGGATTTTGCTGCCTTCCAATCCTGTGGAGATACGCCCCGAAAGCACCATGTCCGGTAACCAGCTGGGTGGTGTGGTGGTCGAGCCTGCCAACCACCTCGCGACGAACCGAGACCGTCGGGATGAAGCGCTCCACAGGTCTTCCCGTGATGGCATTACTCCATCGCTCCTCCCACTGCTCCGTCTTCCGCGTGACGATCATTCTTTTGCAGTAGGCACGGCTTACCACGTCAAAATTCGGGGGATCATTGCTTGCCGCTGCCTCTTTGGCGAGTGCGTCTGCGCGCTCGTTTCCTTCGGTCCCGGCGTGGGCCTTCACCCAATGGAGCTTGATGGATATGGTCGTCGCTAATCCGCGCAACAGCTCGTGGACCTCCAGCTGCAGCTCCGTTGGCTTCCGCATGTGTCGTAGCGCCATGAGGGCCGACCTGCTGTCTGTCACAAGCGAGACCTCGGGGAAGGCGAAGACATTTTCTTGGATGAAGCGTAGCTCCGCTCGAAGGCCCACCAGCTCGCATTGGAACACCGAGCTCCAGTCCGCGAGCTTCATTCTGACCTGGTGAATTTCCACGGCATCCCGGAAGATGACGAATGCCGCGCCCGCGGCTCCATTCTCCTGTCTCGAGCCATTCGTGTAGCATTTAATTCTGTAGGTATCCTCGTCTGACAGAGAGAAGGTGGGGGCGAAGACCTCGGCAGGGTGTACTCTTGTGGTCATGTCGACGGTGCCCTCGATGTCCCTCCTTTCGATGCCAAGCTGTTGTAGGTGGGCGGGGTCCTTCCTTACGATGGTCGCCCTTCTCTGGGTGAGCTCTTGGAGAGTGAGGTCGATGGGAGGAACGTTGCTGAGGACCAAGGCCGCCTCGGTCGCCACCGTGGAGTAAGCGGCCGCGGCTTTCACGACAAGGATCATCTGCGCGCTGAGGAGTTGCTTCCGTTGCCGGACCTTACAGCCCTCGGCCCAGACTGGTGCCGCATACAGAACGGCAGGCTGCACCGCTCCTTCGTAGATCCTGGCAAGGGCGTCTCCCTTGAAGCCCCAGGTCAACCTCGCCGCCGCCCCGATCTTGTGGGCTATCTCCTTGCCCTTGTTGCAAGCCCTCTCTATGTGCTGATGCCACGAGAGGCGGAAGTCCAGCACAACCCCGAGGTACCGGATGGTGTCCCGGCAGTACACTAGCTCCTCGCCGAGCATGAAGGTCGGACGTTGCTGCCGGGGCGTCTTTCCGAAGAACAGGGCGTCAGTCTTGGCCGCGTTGAATGCGAGTTTGCTGTCCTCGGCCCACTTCCGCAGCATCTCGAGTGCCTGGTTGACACGGGCCTTGAGCGTCATGTATTGACGCGAGCTGGTGACGAGCAGAGTGTCGTCCGCGTACCCGAACACTGAACATCCCTCCGGAAGGTGTTCGCGAAAAATGCTCTCGTACACTAACTTCCAGAAGGTGGGCCCAGAGCACGAGCCTTGTGGACATCCCCGTACCACGTCTCTCATCACCATACAGTCTGGCAAGTACACCTGTGCGACGCGGCCCGAGAAGTAGTCCCTGACCAGTCTCAGCCAGTTCCCCGGAAAGTCACGCCGTTCCAACTCCCACAGGATCTTGGCCACCACGCATTATCGAAGGCACCAGCAATGTCCAGCGAGACAACCGCGCAATAGTCACCGCGGGCCCGATTACCCTTAATCACACTCACAACGGCCTCCACGGCGTCTATGGTAGACCTACCCTCCGCAAAGCCGAACTGTCTGTTGCTGAAACCGCCACTCCGCCAAACCGCGTGCTCGACCCGAGTCGCGACGATCTTGTCCAGCACTTTCCCAAGAACCGGCAGGAGGCTGATGGGCCTGAAGCTGCGCGTGTTTGTCGGGTCGCCCGCATGGGGTTTCGGTATGAACCTGACGGTCTGCCTCTTCCAACACCGGGGGAACGTCCCGTACTCGAGGCACTTGTTAAACAGCACTACAAAAGCGGCCGGCCGTGTCTCGAACGCGCACTGAGCCGCGTCCGCGGTCACTCCGTCGTGGCCAGGTGCCTTCGCAGGAGACATCCTGGCCAGGGCACTCCGGATCTCGTCTTCCTGGATGAGTGGGTCGTCTCCTCCTCCTTCGGCTGCATCCCACGACCGCCGGATTGCGCTCTGCACCGCGTTGTCTTGGTCTGGGCTGTCCCTCAGAAAGAACTCTTCCAGGAGGTAGGCCGCCGTTTTTCTGGCGCCGGTGGTCCTTGTTCCGTCCCGCCTGCGGATCTCAGTATTGACCTCAGAGCCCTTGCGCCCCCGGAGAACGCGGTACGCCGTGCCCCAAGGGTTCGCCTCGCTGTTTCTGCCACAGAACTCCTTCCACCTCTCGCTCCGCGTCCGCACGATGAGGTCCTTGTATGTCCGGCGCGCCTCCCAGAAATCCTGTCTACGGGCCTGGCGTAATGGGGAGTCGGCTCGCTGGAAGCGCCGACGCAGTCTTCGTGCTTCTGCTCTAGCCGCCGTCAGGGCAGGCGTCCACCACCGGACGCTTTTGCTGAAGGTCTTTCTCTTTGGCATGGAGGCGGCGCATGCCTCCACCGCCGCTTCGTTCAGGGATTCGGCCGCTTCTTCCATTGTCTCGGATGTTCACGCCGCTGCTGTTCGGTCCACTACAGTGTCCAGTCCCCTGGAGAATGCTTCCCGAAACTTCGTCCAATCGGCCTTCTTATTGCAGAAGAGCCGGTGACTGGGGGTACGGGGGCCATCCGTCGCCCAGGTGAGTCGCCAGGTGATCAACCTGTGATCAGAGAGGGTTTCTTCTTCCTCCTCTACTCGCCAGCCCGATACTCTCCCGAACATGCGGAGGTCGGTCGCTGTAATGTCGATGTAGCTGCAGCCTCTGTGCCCCGCGAATGTTGGTGGGCCGTCCGTGTTGAGGACAGTGAGGGCTCTCCGCTCCATCAGCTCTGCGACCTCTCTTCCCCTCTGATCCTAGAACTGTACACTGTAATATATATATATATATATATATGGGTTTATACAGCAGCTTGCTGTCTTCCCGTTTCTAAACGCCATCTCATTCTGTCCAAAGCATGCTCTTCCTGTAGGTTTCGTTTTTCCATAGCTTCTCTGACCCCGTCATTCCAGGATCTTCTGGGTCTACCTTTTTTTCGTTTTCCGGGCGGGTTCCATCTATAGATTCTTTGTGGCCATCTATTTTCCTGCATTCGTATGAGGTGTCCGTACCATTTCAAGCTTCTCCTTTCAATCCTATCTACCACCGTGTCCTTGGCTTCCATTCGTCGACGAATTTCATCATTTGTTATTTTGTCCACCCTCGATACTCCTGCGCTTCTTCTCAGGTAGTCCATTTCTACTGCATTTATTCTTCTTTTCAGTTCAACATTCATTGTCCATACTTCGCTTCCATACATTAATACCGACTCGACTAACGATTTTCCTATATGTTTTTTCACTTTTTGCGAAATATGTTTATTCCACCATATGGAGTTTAGGCATCCTATTACTTTCCGGCTCTGTTCAATTCTGTGTTTAATTTCTGTCGATCCCAATCCATCTGTTGTTATAATTGAGCCAAGGTATTTATATCGTTTTACTTGCTTAATTTGTTCATTATCTGTTATCCACATAGGAAATAATACTTCTGAATTTATTACCAAATATTCGGTTTTATTTATATTGACGTCTAGTCCACTTTCTCTATACGCCTGGTGTAATCTCTTCAACATAAATTCCAGATCATATGCATCTTGTGCAATGATGATTTGGTCATCCGCAAAGTTTAATGTGAATATAGTATTTTCTCCTACCGGAATACCCATGCCTGCTACTCCCCTTTTCCATTTTCTTAATACATATTCTAGATAAATGTTGAACAACAAAGGAGACACCGAACATCCCTGTCTTAGTCCCTTCGAAGGGTATATTACTTTCGAGAGTTGATTTTGATACTTAACGTAAGCTTTGTTGTCTGTATATAGCTCTTTAATACTGTTAATTAGTTTAGCGTCTATCTCAAAGAATACGAGTGCCTCCCATAACTTACTTCGCGGCACTGAATCATATGCTTTCGCTATATCAATAAATGCAAGATGCGTTTCCTCCCCTTTAGCTGTCCTTTTCTCTGCAAGTTGTTGAATAATAAACAGGTTATCTACGCATGATCGCTCTGCCATAAATCCGCTTTGTTCTTCACTTATTACGTGTTTCGTCGCTTCTTTTATTTTCTCATTTATTAATTTCCCGTACAATCTACTGAATGTACTAGTGATACTTATACCTCTATAATTGTTCGGATCTGTCTTCTTCCCTTTTTTGTATATCGAAACGATATGGGAGGTTTTCCATTCTTGAGGTATTTTTTCCTGCTCCCCACATCTGTTTATTAACTCAGTTATCCTTATTTTCATTTTCATACTTGCATTTTTTATTAATTCTGGAGGGATATTTCCCGGACCTGCGGCTCTATTATTTTTCATTGCTTTAATGGCTTTATTTATTTCTTCTATTGTAAAGGTCACACTATTATTGTTATGATTTTCACCATTGCTACCTGGTCGTATTGATCTGTCCTTTTCTCGGAATTCCTCTCTATTTTCTGTCAAAAGATTTTCATAATGTTCTGTCCAGTCTTTTATTTTTATATTATCACTGTTTGTAGTGGCAGAACAATTATTTGTATTCATGTTTTTTAGTATCCTCCACACTTCCGTGGATTGAGCTCCTCCTATACAGGAATCGATCTTTCTACATGTTTGTTCCCATGTGTCATTCTTTGCTTTATTTACCCTTCTTTTTGTTTCTGCATTTTGTCTTTTGTATTCTTGCCAATTTTCTTCGTTTTGCTGTGTTAACCATTTATTGTAAGCCACTTTCTTTTCCTTGACTGCTTTTTCTATTTCATTCGACCACCATATCTGATTTTTTTTATTAGTTTGTTTTTGTTTTTCTCCCAATGCTTCCTTTGCCGCCTGATGTATAACCCGTTTCAAGTTTTCAAATTCTTTCTCTATATTCATGTTTTGAGCCCTATCCTCCAGTTTTTGATCCAACCTTCTTCGATATAGATCGCTTATACTTCCTTCTCTTAATAAATGTAAATTATATTGTATATCTCTATCGTCCTTTACCATACTTGTTTCTGTTGTTCGGTTTTTTTGACTATTATGTATACAGTAACCAGGAAATAATATTTTTGCGGCCACCAAATAATGATCCGAACCACAATTTGCTCCACGCTGTAAAATATAAAACTGTAATTGAATAACATGTAAAAATACAGTTTAATTATCAGAAAAACTAAATGTAATCATAAATATTGAATCACCAAATTAAGACCACTGCTGAATATTGAAATTACAGATCATTATAAATAAATAATAAAATTGCCTCATATCAATTTGTTATATTTATTGTGTATGTCCTTGTTTAGAAACCAAAACATAATTTTAACTTTAAAAATTAAATATGCATACATTTTGTAAGCAAACTGTTGCATGCGGAAATTACAAACAAAGCATCAGCGTTTATTATCAGCACTGGTCGAATGACCCCGGTCAACAAACTGCAATCCTGCAAACTGGCTGTTTGTTTGTTATGAAATTGAATACGCAAGTGCATATGCGAGCTGAAACTAAGGCAAATATTAAACTTTGTAAGCTAAGTCAGTATTTTTATATGTATAAATAGGAAAGAACTAGTCATTAAAATAATACAGTTTGAAGTTTTGTTTCACTGTGTCACGCTGACCAACGGCCCCAGGTCTTTTTTGGTACATCATCTCGTGTGAGACCGCAAGAGACCGTTGGTTTGCACCCCTTTTTAATTCCTGCACCCCTAAGATATCCCTGCAACTGTCCAAATTAAATTCATACAGTCCATTACAAGCTCCACCCTGAACAGTCCTAATTAAGATCTGCAGTAACCCAAAGAGATAAGAGTCAACAGTTACGAGCTACGTCAGTGACGATAAAAGGTAAGATTTAGAATAAAATTGATAAAACCCTGAGATTAAGAATAAAATAAAATTTAAAAAATATAAGAATTTTTAAATAAGTCATAAGAACCATAGCAATATAGATCCAACAATCAGGTCGCTCGTTGACGTAAGCTCTTCTGATCGAGTGTGCGTGGGGGATCAGTCAACTTGTTTCCTGCTTTTGTTCATCTTATACAGATTGTTATGTGACTGTACCTTCATTATTATTTTACTCCATTCCTTTCTATTTTTTTTATTAATTTTTCTCCAGTTCGTTATCCTCATGTCTTGTAAAGGGTGTCTCAGAATGAATTTCAATTTTGTTTCTAACTTGTAGGGGAAACTGTCAGTATCAGAAATCTTTTAACGTCGGAATTCCGATTAACGTCTTTTGGAGTTTCTGTCCAAATCGAGCGTTTTAGTGGAGAACAGTGTGCTTTTTCTATACGAGCATTTTATGAAAATGCCCATTCTTCTGTGCAAGTGTAGAGAATGTTTCGGAACCAGCACAATTTACAATATGTTCATTAAAGCCCATCTTCCAATTTGTCAGAACATTTTTAAATTTTACTAATATGCGACCTTTTGGAGTATTTTTGGTTGAATAATTACTTTTCCGGCTTATTTGGAATTTCGAGATTTAGTACGCAGCCAGTTTCTAGAAGTTCGGCGAGCTTGCACCTGGGCTGTTTTGTCGGTTGTAGCGTGTTTTATGCATCAAATTTAAAACTCAGTGGGAGCAAGTGAGAGATTTTTCTAAATAATTTTGTTCCATCGCACGCTTTTCTGTTTGCCCCGCCAGCGTCTGGCGTGCGACAGCGTTGCGCGAGCTGGTTTTTGTTGGAAGTTAGTTGCGGACGGTCGCTGCAAGCGGTGCTGAAAGTGTGGCTTTCCGCCGCCCTCCGCGGTTCCTTGGGCTCGTGGGAAGCGGCGCGGCCTCTTGCGAATTAGTGTGCTAATACAGCGTAGTTTTGTTTGTTTTCGAATAATGCTTTACGGGCCGTCAAGGGTGGCAGTTGTATGTATTGTTTGGTGCCCCCTGTTGTTGCCCGACGCTCTCGAGTTATCGTGTGCAGTGCCGGCGAATTGCCACTTACAGTGGGATAAATACAGCGAGAGCGTGCCTTGGTAGCCGTCTTCATGCAAACTTTTGTCGTCCCATTGGGCCGCATATTGTGTCCTGCGAGGGGTTTCTTGGTGGGCGTTTTCAACACTTACAGCTGTAGCCTTTGCGACCTTCCCTGCGCTGTGAGGTGAGTTCCTATTACCGAAATTTAGAGCCAGGTGAAGCTAAAAGTTAAGGTAGTGTGTGTATTTGATGTACTAACCGCTTTATCATTATCATTGAAAAGTTACCAACTTATTTACCAAATACATTGTAGCGCAATATATCAGGCTGTTTTTAATTAATCATTCATGTTACAAGCCAGTCGCCAGCATAGGCTGTGTATAAATATTCATTCATGTTAACTGCCAGCTAACAGCTCAGGCTACTTTTAATTAATGATTCAGGTTATAAGCCAGCCGTCAGCGTGGGTCGCTTGCAAACGATCATTCACTCGCTTACTCACCAGCCGTTCGCTTGAGCTGTGCGTAAATTCTAACTAACGCTCTTCAAGGCAGATGCGAGCCACCCGCGTTGGGGCAGTGTACCAATTGTTACTATTTCCGTAATATTTTAGAAGTAAGGCGACCTCCCAACTGGGCTTTTAGCTATAGTGCCCATTTGTTAGTTTTCCATTTTTCTGTGTACGCTGATGACGTCGGCGCTGTTGTATTGTGTTGAACCAATAGAGCAGTTTACTGTGCGTTGCTTTATGATTTTTTCTACGGGCCTGTGCATGCTTATTTTTAGGTTATATTATACACTGTGTCAGATCCATGTACGGCAAAGCCTGAGAGCAGTTGATAAGCGTCGCAAGTAAATCAGTGCGCTCGTGACCGCAGCGTTGGGAGTCGTGAGGTTGTGTACAAATATTATATTCCCCTTTAGCTTTGGATTTCGCCAAAATGTAAAGTCGAAAGGTAGGCTCATTGATTTCCCGGTTTTACTGTGGGTCTATCTTAGCATTTTCGTTCTTATTGATGAAACCGCAGCGGCCCTAAGTGAGTCATTGTTCCGATTTGGTGTAATATTGTCCGCGCTGGTCGTCCCGCTTTTACGTAATTGTCGTATGTGCTGGTGCGGTATCGTAAAATTTGTTTTAGACTGTAATAAATTTGATTTATTTTTGTGAGGCTGTCTTATAAGTAAGGTGTACAAAAATCATCCAGGAAATTTGTAACAACTTAAGAATCAAATACGGGAACAAATCACAGCAATTCCCGAAGCACTGTGCCGACAAGTTCTAATAAATGCAAGACACCATTTGGAGGAGCGCATAAGACGCCAAGGGCAACATTTAGATGATAATATTTTAAGTTTTAATTTTCAAGAGTTATTAATTGTATTCCTAAATTTCCCCAAGTAACAAATGGGAAAAATGATAACAACAATCTAACGAAACGCCAGTAAAAATTATCGGTTAACTCGAGGTGTAGAAAAATCAGTATCATCACTTGTAATAATTTTTAACTTTATGTATAACTTCTTAGTCAATTCCAGAGGATCGATTGGGTGGTTATTGTAATGTTCGGTACTAAATGGGAAAATCATATAGTTAAGATAAAAAAACATTTGTCACAAGCAAGAGTTTTTCCAGGGGGTTGCACCGAAAGTGCAAGAGTTCGTTGAAGACCATCTACACGAATTTGAAGGGCATTGCTTTAATCCAAGCACTTGAAAATACAAGTACAGAAAATATTTCCTCCTCAAAAGACGAATTCCAGCTACCCTAATGCTTAAAATGGGTGTTTGACATCGTATAACCTTCCTTCTGATTGAGCTCAACACAGTCTACTTAAACATTCCCATGATGTCCTTTTCTAACCTTGGTGTTGAAGTCGATCCGATTTTTTCACACAGTTGAGAGCCTGTTTGATGCTGCTGTAAAACTTTCCAAGTTCTTCCCCACTGCTATCAAAGCTAAACTGTATAAGGATAACTATACTCGATATAGAGACAAAATCTGATGATGATCTTGAGGTTTTTAAAGTATACTCGAGAACTTTGACTACTGAGTTACGACCAGCTAGGTCGAATTTTGAGGCGCAGGTAATTAACGCTGGTGAGAAACCATTCTATAGTTGCATCAGAAACAAGTTGAAATACAAAGTAAGTAAAAGGGGGATAAGTTGAGTGTTAATAATTATCGACCGATTATCCTTACTTCTATCGTACGCAAAGTAATGGAAAAACTCATAGTCGCTGAACTACCACCATTTCTACTTGGGCACAACATTGTTCCACCTGAACAGCACAGATTTTTACCAGGACGCACCATCACCAGTAATTTACCAACGGCCACAAAATTGTGGAGTCATGCGTTAGATCTAGGGGTGTCTTTGGATGTTATCTATATTCAATTCTGCCATGCACATACAGTATCTTTTGCCCAAAATTAACCATGTTGGTATTCGAGGCAAACTCCTAATATTGATTAGTGCGTTCCTGCTACATAGATCTTTTATGTCAGAGTGGGAGAGTCATTCTATAATTACGAAGATTGTATAAACGGGGTTCCGCAAGGATCCGTATTGGGCCCTATCCTATTTATTATATTTATCTCAGATCTTCGTAAACTTATTAAATCGAACTGCCTCTTTTATGTGGACGATCTAAAACTTTTTAACAACCCACTTCTCCATTACTACACTATAAGGGAAGACTTCTCAAGAATACAACAGTGGTGTGACATCTGGTTGTTATCTATCAACACCTCCAAGTGTAGCGTTCTACATATGGGATATAACAACCCTAAATATTCTTATAAAGTTATTTGTGAAGACCTAGTAGTAGTGGACCAACGAAGTGACTTAGGTGTAATAATTGCAAGTGACTTATCCTGGTCTCCTCAAGTTTTAAGTGCGGTTAAAATAACAAATAAGATGTTATTTCTCATATTCAAAGCTTTTCACTCGATCCCGCTTCCCATACTACTCAAACTTAACACTATGTGTATGTGCTCAAATAATATGGACACGAAACGCCAATTTGCTCACACAAATAGACAAATATATGTTAACTTTAGCATGCATTAATCTAAGCGCAAATACTAAAATCTACATGCATGAAATGAAACTTGATTTGAATTCTCCCTTCAAACCGTTTTGCTTAGGTATTTCTTTGTCCATTCATTGCATTCCTTTCTGGTAGCGAAATCTTCGCACAGCTTGGAGCGAACGCTTATCTCTCAGACTGCAAACATTCCCTGTATCTAGATACCTTAAAGTAGTGGCTCGAAACTGAAATGTTACTCTCGACGATCTGGACTCGGTCACATCAAGCACTGGCATGCGGGTAGCCCCTAGCTGCATGCTTACTTGTCACGGAACAATCGTGATGCCACAAAACCCACTGGCAGCTTCGCAAGTGTGTACTTACTCAGTACATGGTTAATTGACACTTGTTCGCTGCACGCAAACGCTTAGACAGTAAATTCTGCCCACCACGTGGCTTCGCCGCTTTTATTTAGCTCGCGGTATGCGATTTTCCATTTTGAGTAGCCGGGAACATGCGCTTTAAGGCTTGGCACGGCAGCGACTAAATTCGTCTTCCCGCACGACTGCTGTTGGTTTCATTTCAATTACTGAACACACACAATTCAGAGATTCACACACTAAAACAGGGCGATACGCGCACTTTTAGCCACAGTAAAGTACAATAATTAACCCAATTAACAATGAAATATCATGCAGACACAAATCGGCTCTAAACGTAAATATTTGCTGCTTGTTTATGGGCTTTGGCCTGTTAGTAACATATATAAATTAATTAATTAATTAAAATAAAGTATCTAGGCCAGATTTCCGTTTCACCGTAGGTACCTACATACCAGGGCATGCTACCAAATCGCAAGAGCAACGACTTTGACTTTAATTCTAAATATGATTTGACCAATTTTATCAAGAAAATCAGTTAATAACTTGGCTGCTACTTCTTCTCGATGAAATAGTTAGAAAAATCGAGAATGGCAGCATTTATAATATTTTAGTAGTTTTTTCTCCGAACAAAAACTTTCAGTGCTTTTACATTTTCATTTGTTTTATTCACAATTCATATCATAGAAGCATTTCTAATAGATATCAAAGAGATGACAATAAAAACTTACTTTTTGTACTTTTTAAATGTCATTTATTCGTATGAATCTTTTAATTCAGCTTAATACCTTCCCTGCGTGCTATTGTGCAACTCGTTCATACGTCTCGAATCATTGATGACTCAAACCATGTTTTGCCATATTACCAAACATCGGTGACTCGGTGAGTGAAAGCAGATATCTACATATTGTGAAGTAAACGTAGTATACTTCAACTGTTTCAGTTAACCCGAGATAGAAGTCACGATGTCTTATAATAACAAAAAATCGTTTTGCAAAGCAAGCCGAAAATAACCACAAGATAAAAAAACGGATTTATTTCTGTGACGCATATGGGTACGGGTGAGTCATTGGTGACTTAAGTTTGTATGACACAATTTTGTTTTTGTTGCATTGGCAATTGTAACAAATCTAATATTATTCCCTATTTAGAGGACATTAACAATGCTTCATTTACAGTCACCCGGTATAACCATGGCCATTCAAAAACGTTCGATTATTTCTGAAGGTACTTGACCTGACATATTGAATGATTTTTTCAAATATTATTCGACATTAACTTCCCACCTTCATTCAAGTAATATTTAAATCATATTGTTACGTTTTTACGTTTCGAGCTATTTAAAAATTATACGACGTTCTTGTATTAAACATTTATTTACAACGATTTATCTTAACTATTTACAAGGCAACTATTAAACGCGGAACACACATTATTTATAAACTAACAGGACTATTTCTAACAACAGATATACTTTCTTTATTTATACACGACTTAACATTAATGATTTATATGGTTATATTTATTTGTAATTCACGCGTTATTTATTTTACTAGAGTTATGTACACACAGGTTCATTTATATTGCAGTTTATGCGCTTCGAGTTTGGATGAGAACTGCCCGCTATTCCTGCGGGCGTGTATTTATATTGCCGGATAGTTCCTTCTGGAAAACTTCTCGAGTTCGCTCGATCTTTCTGGCATCTCTAACGTGTCACGCGCAAGGTCGTTTCTGGAATGATCTGGAAGGCCGGCTCCAAGGTCGTTCTGCAAGGCTGTTTCACGGGACGCTGAGTCATATATCTGGGGCGACGGCCTGGTCCCAGGATCGTTACAATATTCATATTCGTATTTGGGTATTTCGTCAAATCAGAATATGAATTATAAATTCATGCCACAAAGAAGTTTGAGAGATTATTTTAAATCATATGTTAGAACCTTTCTGTTTCTTGATCTGATTCGTTCTACTGGATTTAAATTCTAATCTGTTAATTTACTAAATACACCTTTGAATAATTATGATGATTTTGTTCTACTTACGTTCATCTGTGTATTTTTATCATTCTATACATAATGTTATACCTAGGAATTAATTTTCACAAACAAACTATATGTCTTGATATGCAACCACTACAATATTATCAGAAAATAAACAGCTGTACGCTGTATCCTCACAGAACTAGTAAAAGAGTAAAACATATAAATTATTAATGTCGTAGCTAGTTCTCTCCTTATTAAAGCGGTTGTAAAACATATTTTTTTAACAGGATTTACTTTAATCGGTAAGTTCAAGAATATATTTACAGCCCAAAGAGACAAACCTAATAGATCTGGAAAATTGGAAAACACCATTTAATACATTCCGAAGAATTTTTTCCCGGTTGACTTATTGTGTTTTTTGTCCGGAATTTCACATTTCTCTCCGGACAATTTCTTTCCACACACTAGTGCAGCCTGCCCAATGACGTTGACAGTTTCTTGCCATGTGGCGTTGAAATAGCTAAAAGTAGTACCTATCACTGCGATTAGCTAGCTAAATATTAAATCCGATTTGTAATACTGTCATCAAAAACGAACCGTTTCTTAGATCATATCTACCGCTGCAGCCCCAAAACTGCATAAAATTTCCCCTTTATGTCGCGATTTTGACGGGGCGTAGGAATACGCCCCCCTCCACGCCAGTCGTCCATCTTGGGTGTTTCATTTACAGTGGCAGGTTACAGTCGATAAATCGCAGAATTGGATTTTCACAGGCTTATTTCGTATTTTGCCCAAGAACACTCGTCCTACATAAGAAGCAATCGTGGGGACCGCAGGAGACCTCACAGCCGGCAACATGTCCCAGCAACTGTTGCCGATCCGCTTTCAGGAGCATTTGCAGGTAAGACAACTTGTTCGCGATCCGCCCCTAAATCTGCCCTCCTTGCGAACATTTTCGCCCGGCGTATTGCGTTTGGGGGGCCTCCCGCAGGCACACGGGATGGCTAAAGAGTGGCCTTTCAGTCACCCGCTTGCGCGCGCCCGCAAATCGCAATTTGCCGGCTTTATTATTTATTTTTAAAGTCCTCAGTCTCAACCATTCATCTCAAGTACCCCCTAAACTTCATGTATGAGGGCCTGACTTCGTTGCTCACTTTTCTTTGCTTGCAGCTGACAAACGTAGGCATCAATGTGGCCAACATCTCCTTCGCCACGCTCACCATGGAGAGCGACAAGTTCATCTGTGTGCGCGAGAAGGTCGGGGAGACCGCGCAAGTTGTCATCATCGACATGGCCGATGCCAGCAACCCCATCCGCCGCCCCATCACCGCTGAAAGCGCCATCATGAACCCTGCTTCTAAGGTGATTGCCCTCAAGGGGAAGGCAGGCATTGAAGGTAATTGCATGGTTTTGACAGTAGCCCGATAATAACAAAGCCCCGCTCAAATGTCAGGCTATTTTTAGCAAGAATGTTGTGGGTTATAACTCACAACAAAAATAGCAGCGTTTGTTTACTAATTTCCATTGAGTTTTCTCGTACCTGTGGCAGTAATCGCCAATATTTAGTGTTACTCATTAGCGCTACAAAAACGTGTCTATTAAATATTTTGCATTAACAGCTTAAGCATATTCGTTCACAAACAAGGACATGGCCTTTTATAATCAAGTTATATTCAAAGATTTTCAACTGCTTTGTTCTGGTTAATTTAAAAAAAAACTAATGTGACTATGAGGCGTAATTGACTGAGTAAAGCTGCTATAATTGGAAATGCAAGTCTGGAGCGAATACGTGACCTACAATAATATATTTTATCAATTTACCATTTAGATAAAATGTATACGTGGCAAAACATGTTATTAACAGAAGAAGTGATATGTGTTTACATACAAATCGCCTTGACTTATAAAATCATTTTAAAAAACTCGATAATAAATCTTAATAGTTTTGAGTATTGTTATATCGCTCTATGCTTTTGATTCATCATTAGTTTTTGTGCTTTCCATATTTTTTTTATAGCCAGTCACTAGACTAGTTCTAATATTTATTATTGTGTCATATACAACTTATAATCAAGTTCTATGAAATAAAGTGCGTATAAACAATTACCTAGGTTTATAGTTATCTTTGATGAGTAATAAAACAACAATTGATTAATGAACATTTTTTCAGTGTGAATAGAACCTAATCTTTAAAAAATTGTTTTATCAGATGTAAAAAGGGGAATTACTGGCGCCTAATTGTTGTAGAAGTAACGTAAAGAAATTTATTGATAATCAGTAGTCAAGTTTCACTTTTTTTTTTGCATATAAAAATGTATAGGTTATGTGATACATATCTGTCAGATGTTACAAATCCACCAATTATTACGTTTGTTATCGTTAGTTTAAAAAAATTGATAAATGTAGCCCAACAATTGTAAATGACGAACTGCAGCTTTTTTACTATTACCACCAGAAGCCACATCTTTCAATTTTAAAGAGACTTGTGAAGTTTATGGGCAACTTTTATGTCATGGAACCTTATTTATACTTATCCTTAATGTTTAAAAATTACAAATCAAACACTCTCTGCACTCGAATATGATTATATCAATTAAATAACTAGAAAAAATGTGCAGCTATGGATAGAGTTTCTACTTCATGCGTTTATTTTTTCACGCCTTTAATGAATTTTCAACAAAATGTGAGGTTAGGTGTGTTTTGGCATACGCCTCCTTTTACAAAATCAGTTCGCAGTTTTGTAATGTAATAGCTGTTAGAGAGATATACCTAGTAGTTTTCTGCATTTATTACTTCTAGTTCGAAGTATGTAGTTAGGACTCCTGAGGAAAATGAATGATAATGCGTAACTTTTATATCGTCGAACTTTATTCGTTTCTCCGCAGATGCATAGAAGTGGTAGAAGCATCCTGTACAGTCAAATACGCTTCAATAAGTTCAGTAATGTCTTCGTACGTGTTTAGTTTTTCACTTAATTCCCAAATTTGCAACAAAATGTGAGGTTAGGTATGTTTTGGCAAACACCTCCTATTTCAAAATCGGTCCACAGTTTTGTAATGTGATTGTTAGCTATTCCTAGAAGTTTTCTGCATTTATTGCTTCAAGTTAAATGCATGTAGTTACGATTCCTGAGAAAAACGAATGATAATGTGTAACGTTAATAATATCGTCGAATCTTATTTGTTTCTCCGCAGATAATGAATTCTGAATGTATAGGAATGATAAGAGAAGCATCCTGTATACTCGAACATGCTTCAATAAGTACAGGAAATGTGCATACTTCGATAATGTTCCCACTTCACGAGGTTATTTGTCACATTAGTCATGAATTTGCAACAATATGTGAGGTTAGGTGGGTTTTGGCATACAGCTTCTCCTACAAAATCGTAGTTAGGACTCGTGAGGAAAATGAATGACAATGCGGAACTTTAATGTCGTCTGATCTTATTTGTTTCACCGCAGATAAATGAATTTTGAATGTAGAAAAATGATATGAGAAGCATCTTGTATGCTCCAATATGATTCAATAAGTACAGAAAACGGACATCCCTCAAAAATGTCCCTCTCTGCTGGTTTCGTTTTTCACATCATTCTCGAATTTCTAACAAAATGTGAGGTTAGGTATGTTTTGGCAAACGCCTCCTATTTCAAAATCGGTCCACAGCTTTATAATGTGATTGTTAGCTATTCCTAGAAGTTTTCTGCATTTATTGCTTCAAGTTGAATGCATGTAGTTGCGATTCCTGAGAAAAACGAATGATAATGTGTAACGTTAATAATTTCGTCGAACCTTATTTGTTTCTCCGCAGATAATGTGAATTCTGAATGTATAGGAATGATAACAGAAGCATCCTGTATACTCGAACATGCTTCAATAAGTACAGGAAATGTGCATACTTCGATAATGTTCCCACTTCACGAGGTAATTTTTCATATTCATGAATTTCCAACAATATGTGAGGTTAGGTGGGTTTTGGCATGCACCTTCTTTTACAACATCAGTTCACAGTTTTTTATGTGCTTGTTGGATCTACGTTTTCGTCATTTATTACTTCCAGTTCGAAGAATATAGTTAGGACTCTTAAGGAAAATGAATTACAATGCGGAACTTTGATGTCGTCTGACCTTATTTGTTTCACCGCAGATAAATGAATTATGAATGTAAAAAAATGATATGAGAAACGTCTTCTATGCTCCAATATGATTCAATAAGTACAGAAAACTGACATCCCTTAATAATGTCCGTCTTTGTGAGTTTAGTTTTTTACATCATTCTCGAATTTCTAACAAAATGTGAGGTTAGGTATGTTTTGGCAAACGCCTACTATTTCAAAATCGGTCCACAGCTTTATAATGTAATTGTTAGATATTCCTAGAAGTTTTCTGCATTTATTGCTTCAAGTTGAATGTATGTAGTTACGATTCCTGAGAAAAACGAATGATAATGTGTAACGTTAATAATATCGTCGAACCTTATTTGTTTCTCCGCAGATAATGTGAATTGTGAATGTATAGGAATGTTAAGAGAAGCATCCTGTATACTCTAACATGCTTGAATAAGTACAGGAAATGTTCATACTTCGATAATGTTCCTACTTCACGAGGTAATTTTTCACATTATTCACGAATTTGCAACAATATGTGAGGTTAGATGGGTTTAACATACACCGTCTTTTACAAAATCAGTTCACAGTTTTTTCTGTGCTTGTTGGGTCTACGTTTTCGTCACTTACTGCGTCCAATTCGAAGAATTTAGTTGGGACTCGTGAAGAAAATGAGTGACAATGCGGAACTTTAATGTCGTCTGACCTTATTTGTTTCACCGCAGATAAATGAATTTTGAATGTATAAAAATGATATGAGAAGCATCTTGTATGCTCCAATATGCTTCAATAAGTACAGAAAATGGACATCCCTCAATAATGTCTCTCTTTGCTAGTGTAGTTCTCATTCTCGAATTTCTAACAAAATGTGAGGTTATGTGTGTTTTGGTATACTCCTTTTACAAAATCAGTTTTATAATGTGACTGTTAGATATTCCTAGAAATTTTCTGCCTTTATTGCTACTCGTTCGAAGTATGTAGGTATGCAATTAGGACTCCTAAGGAAAATGAATGATATGCGGAACTTTTATGTCATCTTTGTATAACTTATGATTCCACTTGTTGTGTGTCACCATCTCTGATTGACTTAAGCACTTTTCTCAGCATGAAATTTTTGAACTTTTCAATTTGTTTGCTTGCCTCGGTGAGTTTAACTGTCAAATATTTGAAGCCACTTCCAGGTTGTAGTCTGTGATAATGAAGTAGTGTTTTATCTTTGACGATTTTTATAAAAAGCTATAGTTTTAGTTTTCTTTATTGATTGTGCCAAATCTATCTTAAGCTGATTTAGCTCCATAAATCGTTACGTTAATTTGGCTCTATTTATTAACATTGTCCTAATGATATGCTTCACCTGAGTGTCTTAAGCTACTTAATTGCTATGCGAATTTAAGGGGATATCGGTGATTGGTTGTATGGCCCACGGTTACTGTTACGAATTGCAGTTGTGCATTCCATTTGGACTCTCATCGGTTCCCTCCTCGAGTTATGTGACATTCCTTGGTTATTTTAAACCCCCCTGAAAATTTCTCGTTGAAGTAGCTGTGGTAACTTACATACTCACCTGTTTGTAAACTAGGCGCTTACCTGTTAGATTGAGATAGTGATTTTTGGTTTACTTAGCAAGGTTGTCAGATCGCTCTAGGCAGTGTCTATTGTGCTGTAAGAGTGACATTGCTCCCAGTAATGATTGGTAGGACATGTCGAATTGAATCTGTGTGTGATATCTTGCATTGTCTTAGCTCATCAGGCATTCTGTTGGGATTTGGTGTGTCATTGCCATCGTGGTCGCCTAGCAACTCTCTTGTGCATCAGATTTTCTAGTAATATTTCTTCACATTTTAGTGGTGAAATTGTTTACTAGCCCATTTTGTTTTGGTTACGATGCGAACAACTTCAGGCTTTAGCTAAAGAAAATCAGTTCAATGAAATTTTTAGTCTTTGCATCGGATCCGTTATAGTGGATTTGCGATTGAGTGATTGCTGCATCTTTGTAAATTTTCTTGTCCCATAATGTCAGTTAGTACAATGGAATCGGCAAAATACACCAGCTGGTAGATGTATTGGAGGTATACGGTTTTTAGGGTAAACGTGCTCATTGCAAAGATGTAGGTCATTGGTCCTTATGCAACTTTCATCCCAGTTTTGGATGTCTTTTGATAAGTCTGCACCTCCTGATTACGTTACGTATACTGGGGAGAGAATGCTCAGCCGATTTGCATCAGAAGTCAGTAGCTTTTAGACACTCGTTGCCTATACGCTAATGGGTTCTACTGTTGCAGGGCTTTTTTCTTTTTGGTTTTATAGATTTGCATATTGTCATATTTTCATATTCCCGTTTTGGAAGATTTGCAGAACTGGCTTCTTGGATATCTTCAAAATCAACTACTTTTGTCTCTTTTTTTCCCCAATTATCGTCTTAGTTGCTAATTTATCGATGATACTTTTCCTGTACTGATTCATTGTTCTTGTTGAGGTTCTATAGTTATTAACGTCATTGCCAAAGCTTTTTCATGTGATTTTTGATTTTTTCTCTATACATGTGTATTTTCACATGTGAAAAGTTGTCTGTTATCACCAATCAGTTTATTAGTGCGGGCTGTATTTCTCTGAGGTTGGTCTAAACACGTTTTCTCACTACCTTGACTACAGTAGGTTGGCCACACACACTCCATCACTTCTTTTTTTGTCCTCCATCTCGTCTTTCTTCTTTCTACCTTGAATTCTTCTCAATAAATATACCTCCCATATTTTCCCACCTTGTTTTCATTCCAAAAACACGAATTGATATATTCTAGTAACAGTTTTTGCTTTTTGCTTAATTGCGGTCCTATTCTTTACCTTTGTTGTCACTTTTAGCATTCATTCGTTTCCTTGATTTTAATTATTTTTTTGACTGCTCATAGAATTTTTCTTTCTATTTCCATTTTCACCATTTTTCATCTTATCTCCATTTTCTTTTCTCTGTAAAGCTATTGGTAAGTTTTTATTTTTTTTTCCATTTCTTGCTACCTATCCTCCTCCCATTCTGCCTTTGTCTTTAACTTGCGGCAAGCTATTTTTCAATTGTTTTTTTTTTTTTATAAAAAGGTTGATTACCAACATTTTTGGTTACAGCACAAAAAACACTACAAATATTCAATATCGAAATGAAATCCAAGATGAAGGCGCATACCATGACAGAAGACGTAGTATTTTGGAAGTGGATCTCGCTGAACACGCTCGCGCTTGTTACTGAAACCTCGGTCTACCACTGGTCCATGGAAGGCGACTCCACGCCAGTCAAAATGTTTGACAGGTGAGCTGACATCCGTGCTAGTTCGCCACCATGTTTCAAATATGCCCCTTTCTAGACATTCCTCCTTAAACGGATGCCAAATCATCAACTACCGAACAGATCCCAAGCAGAACTGGCTGCTCCTGGTTGGCATCAGTGCACAGCAAAGTCGAGTGGTCGGAGCCATGCAGCTATATTCCGTGGAGCGCAAATGCTCCCAGCCGATCGAGGGGCACGCAGCTTCCTTCGCAACGTTCAAACTCGAAGGCAACCCCGAAGCCTCCACGCTGTTCTGCTTTGCCGTGCGCACCGTACAAGGCGGAAAGCTTCACATTATTGAGGTTAGTAGCTTTTTCCTCCCTTTCTGTTCAATTCTTCCAACATTGTTTAGTGTGTATCTTGTGTAATTTTGTAGGTCGGTCAAAGCCCAGCTGGAAACCAGCCATTCCCGAAAAAGACTGTCGACGTTTTCTTCCCGCCCGAGGCACAAAACGACTTCCCCGTCGCCATGCAGGTGTCGTCAAAATACGACGTCATCTACCTGATCACAAAGTACGGCTACATACACATGTACGACATCGAGAGCGGCACGTGCATCTACATGAATCGCATTTCGAGCGAAACGATTTTCGTCACCGCACAGCACGAAACCACCGGCGGAATCATTGGTACTTTCTTCATATCGAAGCTAGTGGGTTTTTTATTGGCATTAATTTACAGGTGTCAACCGCAGGGGGCAGGTCCTCTCTGTAACGGTAGACGAAGATAACATCATAAGGTACGTGAACACCGTCCTGCACAACGCAGACCTGGCGCTGCGACTTGCCGTCAGGAACAATCTCGCCGGCGCCGAGGAACTGTTCGTCAGCAAGTTTCAGCTCCTTTTCCAGAACGGACAGTACGCCGAAGCTGCTAAAGTCGCCGCAAATGCACCAAAAGGTTGGTTTTTCTGAATTTGAAAATGTTTTTATTTTGAAGCACGTGTAACATCCAAAGTTGTTTTAAGATAACCAAAAATGCGAATGTCTTCTGAACTTGTTATTGATTTAGGAATTCTGCGAACACCTGCCACAATTCAAATGTTTCAACAAGTGCCAACACCAGCAGGACAAAACAGTCCGCTATTACAGTATTTCGGCATCCTTTTAGATCAAGGACAGTTAAATAGGTAGGTGTTGTTCCAGTTATAGTCATTAGCTTTTAATGTAATTAGTTTTCACTTCAACTAATTGTGTGAGGCTACGTAATTGAGGAGTGCCATATGGCACAGCAGATGCAGTACGATTTAAGTAATTTTAACACCTATCGTTGTCACCGCTGTGATATTTTCGTAACGAAATATAAATTATAAAAATTTGTCATCATTTTCGTTGATTATTAGAACGAAGATAAATATGCACTTTAAAATGCAAAAATATGCATGCATTGGGCATAAAAAATTTATAAAATATGGACTTCAATAACCTTTTAATTTGCGCTTATTTATACTTACATTTCCAGTGTTGATTAGGGTTGATTGCCATCATTACTAACGTCTATGTAATAAAGTTCATTAAAAAAATACCGTTATCAAATGGCCTTGTGTCAAACAGTAATTTTTAAAAGTTATGTTGTAACTTATTTTATGGATTGCGTATGAACACAACCTCACTTTGACAACTAACAACTCAATCCCAGAAATAAAAGTCAAGGGGATTATGATCCGGGATCTAGCTGGCCATGCAACCGCGCTACCACGCCAATCCACCTTGGATAATTGGTATTGGCAAAATTCTAAAAGCCAATTCCGAAATGTGGTGGTGCACCATCCATTTGAAAACACGTCTCTTATAATTATTTATTTATAAACTTTTCGGGAAACCCCATTTTAACAATTAACAAATACAACAGAAGTAAAGATCCAGTAGTTAACATTATTATACAAAATTCATATATAAACAAATCTCAATAGGTAGATACATTTTGATACACATAGCAGTAGTGTACTAATACATAAAACCTTAAATATAGCATAAGTGGACGATGAATATACTCCATTTACTTGACATCTACACTGTCAGTGTCAAATTTAAAAAAATGTCTTGACTACACCTCAAAAATAATGTATTTTTTATTAGACTGTACAGTATTTTAATTGTTAAAATGTGTAAAATAGCAGTGGTGCCAACATAATGTCAGTTTGACAGTGCAGATGTCAAGTAAATGGAGTATACGTTAAAATAAAAAACAAATATAACGCATGGCTAGCATATAAAAGGCTATATTGCAATGGTTTAATACCCACAGCAATTCTGGTTGTCTAACTAACACGAAAATAAAAGAATAATTGAAAATAAGCACAGAATTAATGTTTTGTTTATTGCAAGATCAAGTTAGTATTTTGCACTAACGATAATTTGATTGAGAAAGGTTAGCATTAGATAAGGCAGAATCAAAGGGGTTACGTTGCACGTTTTATTTATAATTGATGTTCGGAATGGCAAGCGCACCTTAATTTATGTAGCTGGCAGATTTGATTTGGTAACGTCAATACAGTAATGTGAATTTAACTTAATACAGAGATGGTTTGTGAAGTTACAAGACAGGTGACTGTCAAACAAAGGGTGCAGAGCAGTGCAAGAAAGCAAAAGTTGCGAAGAGTAATGATAAGGCAACCTATCAAACGACACAGACATTAGTGCAGTGCTAAAAAACTAATTGTGGAAAAGCAGAGTAAAGTTTAAAGTGGCAATTTCCAGGAAAAAGACAGTTTAGTTCCTGAGTAAAAAAATATCAAAACTTATTTCATAAAACAATTAATTGTAAAACTTAGTTGCTAGGAAACAAGATAACCAATTGTTAATATTGAAAAAACAAGGCTTGTAAAATTGTGCGGTGTGCAAGAGGTGCTCTCAGTAAATTGTGAAATTTCAAATAAAGTTGTGAAATTCGCCAATTTGCAGAGTGTAGTTGTGTGAAGTTTCTTCGTGCTGGAATATCCCAGTCACGAGGGTTTTGTGCTGCGAGCTGATTAGGTGCGTCTTACAGCGAGGACAGTATTTCGGGAAAGCTTTTTGAATAGTTGGAAGCATCGGACATCAAGAATTGTATGTACTGCTTGTTAGGGAATCCTTGATCGAGCCCTACATCCAGAGATTTGGAGCAGGAAGCCGTCACCAAGTTTAGAATTGCCGTGGCATCGTTTGATTTTGTGATCCAGCCTACAAAGCTGCCCTTGCAAGGTAAATTTCGCAGGGAAGCAGTTGGAGAAGGTCCACTGGTTGTAGGTTTCATCAAGAATAAACATTGCGCGAGGGGTTGAATGTGATTCCAGCTACGTAGATTCATCCAGGGTTTTATAATCGAGGTAGTGTTCTTTGATTTTGCGATTTGGACCAGAAATTTGGAGCGTTTTGCAGAAAGTTAAACAAATACGAATCTTTCCGTCTCTGCGTCACTGAAACAAAACCAGGTTAGCCGGAAATTGCGTCGTATTATTTGAATTGTATCTACCTGATGTGAATTTTACCTTCAAATTGTGCAATTTTTGTAGAAGCAATCCATATCTGTTTTGATGTCACTTTGAAGGTTAAACTGTTATGTCAGATACGAATTCGAGCAATTACCATACAAGTTAATCTGTCCTACTTAAATGTAATGGTAATACAAGTGTTACGACCTAAGCCCTGAGATTAACACAGTACAGGAAAATTCTTTATTGAAACTATTCTATTCAATTTGTAATTGTAGTGATTTGTTTGTTAAAACCCATCATTACAGTATATACTTTTTAAAAAAGTTCAGGAGGCATATTTTCAAAGGTTTTCTGTATTTAATAAGGAACACCAGCTTTTCTGGTTATTTATTTCTTTAATATGGTAGTCCACTTGAGGTTGGAGGATAGGGTGATTTTCAGGTCTCGTTGGGTTTTAACTATTGATGTTGCAGTATTCTTAGTTATTCGAGTTGTGTCCACTCCGAAAGATACTTGAGATCTTGTAGCTCTATGGAGTACGGATTACCTGATGTTTAGTGTCATCTACAATGGAATAAACTACACAAGTCGGTAGTGTATAAAATTAATAGTGTTGGGCCTAACACTGAACCTTGTAGTACTCCACTGCAAACTGAATGTGGCTTTGAGGTAATATCTCCAATTCTGACTGCGTAGGTATGTCTCGATAAGAACGCTCTTATTCAAGCCAAGAACTTTCCCCTTCCTCAGAGGTGTTCATTGATCTAGGTTTTTCAACAAATTTGTGGTTACAGATTTCTGCGATACAAAGCCATGTTGGTTCTGCATGTATTGAGATGGTTTAAGCCCACGATTTGGCTCTGTTTACAGTGCAAGATAGTTAACCGATTTAATAAAGCACAGAATTGGGATATTTTGTATAATTGCAATTTTAAACAAAAATAAAATATTAAATGCATTGATAATGAGATGCAAGAAACAGTAATTAGTCTGAGAAAGGCACGCAAAGGCAAAGCATATTTCAAAGGGTTTCAATTGCCTTGTGAATAAATTAATATAATTTAAAAGGAAAGGTTTGTGCACATGTAAGTAAAAGCAAAGGATAGTGAAAATAGTGAGCAAAGCAGAAAGGTAAAGCAAGATGAACCATAATATAATATAGAAAATTGCAAAGAGCAATGCTAGAAGAAGGCAACAAAAGAGAAAAGATAATGACGCAAAAATGGTGAACTCAAACATCAGTGTATTTAAAAATAAAGTGCAATAGTGCAGAGCAGAGCAGTGACAATAATAAATAAATAACGTTTGTGTGTGCTATCGAACAATTTTAATTATAAGGTTAAAAACAATAATTTAAATTTAAGAAAATTTTAAGTATTAATTATGTACGAGGGTGGGATGATAATTAGTTAGCCTCCATATATTTGAAATACATAAATATAAATGTATGTTCAAAAATATCAACTTCCATCTATGTATTGGCAATACTGGAAATATGAAGTCCATCTGTGAAATAGTTTGTTGTTAGCAGCTGGTTAAAGAAAACGTGTGTTGTATTTGTTTAATAATGTAAAATACTGATGTTGTGCGGTTTCTTAATTGTTGCATATAAAAGGCTTAAAAGGCGCAAACATTTTTGAATAGACGAAAACTGTGCTGCCTGAATGTGCTCCATCATATACGACCGGAAAAAAAATAGATGGTTAAATTTAATAGGGTTGCACCACCATCCAAGGCGAGCACTGCTCTGAACGCCAAAGAAGTGTCACTACAACAAAAATGGTTACCAAAATCCACGATATGGTGTTGAAAGACAAATGACTGAAATTGAGTGAATTAGCTAATGTAGTAAACATCTCAAAAGAGCTGGTGTGCGATATTTTAACTCAAGAATTGGGCACAAAAAAGCTGTCCGCATGATGGGTGCCGCGTATGCTTACATTTGGTCAAAAACGTGTTCGAAGGCAACTTTGACAAGAGTGTCTGTACCGTTTTAAGACGAATGCAACTGATTTTATGCATGATTTGCTACTACTGATCAAATTTATATCAGACAAACCAAATTTAAATTAAAGCAATTACCGTAAAATCAGCTGGCATGGTAATGGCATCGGTTTTTTTGGGATGCAAAAGGGATTTTGATGATCTATTACCTTCCACAGGAATAAACGATAAGTAGTGAATGATTTGTTAATGTTTTGGACCAATTGCATCAAAATATTCAACAAAAAGCGCCCAGGTGTAGCGCATAAAAAATCATTTTTTACCAGGAAAATGCACGTTCTCACACTGGAGTTACTGCAATGGTAAAGTCATCGAATTTAAGCATGATTTGCTTCCGCATCCACCTTATTCACTATATTTGGCTCCCTCGGACTTCGGCTTATTCCCTACGCTCAAAATTTTCCTCGGTGGATAAAAATTGGCCAAGGCCACTTTTGACACCTATTTTGCAGACCTTGAGTAAAGCACCTTTTGTCATGGGATCAAAGCCTTAGATCATCGCTGGACAAAATGTATTGGGCGTCTAAAAGGCTATGTTAAAAAATAAAAATAATTTTGAAAACATAAAACCAGACTTTCATTTTTAGGCTAACCAATTATCATCCCACCCTCGTACTCAAATTTACTTCCATTTGTAACCTTGTATCAGAATTAATTTCCATTAACATAAAAAAATCAACAGTAACTTAGCAACCTGATGCTATTTTGTTTAAAACAGGAGAACAATTGCAATTAATTTTTATTTGAAGTTTGTCGAATTTGTGCTCCATATTTAACTACAATTTTATATTAATAAACGAGCATTTTACCATTCCAAAAATATTGCATTTTATTGCATATGTGCCCATGTATATGTGGGAGTGTTTGTGAGAGGTTCCACAGCATAGAAATACAAATTTTCCAATTGCATCTCTGAGGACTTCTGTTCAGCTGGGTTTTCTGATGATCGTTTCCGGCAAAAGTAAGCATCCAGAGCCAGAGGCCTGTATTGCAATAGATCGGCAGGGGCTGCAAAAATGTCCCGCACAACATCTGCAGCAAGGGGAGCGTCTCCAGCCGAGATATTTAAGAAGCGTTGCTACGAGCAGCTCCAAAGCCTGTATAACGAGGTATAGTGGAGTAGATCTGGCGAAAAAAGAACCGAAAAACGAACTGTCTCTGTTCGAAAGTTTTGGTTTGTGATTTTATAGAGTCGGGGTCCCTCTTTCGGATGATCACTATGGGAAGACTACCGGAGGTGCAAAGGGGGGGAAAATTACCGTTCAAAGATATGGGGAAGCTGGTTTTTCGCGAATAACTCGCTGAGTTTTATCCCGATCGGAACAGTTTACCTGAGACGAAATAAAGGGCTCGCAAATACAAATAAAATGAACTTTGGTTGGTCGAAATCGGTTTAGCGATTCGCGAGATATTGCGTTTTGAAGGTCGAAAAACTGCGCCCGGAATTTCGCCGCGGCGGAAACCCTCCGCGGGCCGTGTTCGCGTTTTTCGCGGGGAAGATATTGACCTAGCGACTTTATATTTTTTTCCCTGTTAGGTAATCACAATCAAAATAGTTTGTCCAAATTTCAAGTCGCTAAGTCAATTAGGAAGGGAGGGGGAGGGAAAACAAAAAAAAACTTTGATCGGGGCGAACTTTTTTATTTATTGGCCGATCCGGGTCATCCAAATTGGAAAATATTTGTTAATTTTGTCGCTACAAGATGAGTCGGGAGTGACCAAGATTTTCGCGAAAATGGGGAAATGGCGGGCAATTTTCCGATTTCGAAAACCTTATTTCTTCATTTTCGCGATGAAGGAGTGGAGTAGAAGACAATTTTTTTCTGTCACCAGATTGCAATTTTTTTCTTTTGAAAATGAGTGAGCCCCCTAAGAATTCGGTAGGACAATTATTAAGGGAGGAAGAGAGGTGAACGCGTTTTGCCCTGTAGAAGGGCAAGGGATAGGGCTAGCGACTTTGGACAGGGCTCATTCTTAAGGGTAATAAATTACCTTTCATTTTTTTTTAATCTTGAAGCGCTATCTTGATCAGGGGCTGCACGCGCGCGTGATATGTTTATCACGGCGAGCACGAGATGCCGGCGGCAGAGCCTAGCGCTCCCTCTCCTCTTTCTACTCTCTTACAAATACATATTCAGTAGTTATATCCCTAGTGCATTCTATATATTCAGAAGCGTTCGAGAGAAATACTCGAATAATACAGAATGCACGCCGGAAATATTGCAAGACTATTCCCCGAAGAAATGTCATCCTTTGTATACCACACTATTCATTTTTAAAGAGTTTTCAATTTTCTTTCTGAAATTTCTTGTGTATCTAACTGGTTTGCTCTTCTTCCCGCAAATACTCGATCAAAGTTTTTTTTTTGTTTTCCCTCCCCCTCCCTTCCTAATTGACCTAGCGACTTGAAATTTGGACAAACTATTTTGATTGTGATTACCTAACAAGGAAAAAAATATAAAGTCGCTAGGTCAATATCTTCCCCGCGAAAAACGCGAACACGGCCCGCGGAGGGTTCCCGCCGCGGCGAAATTCCGGGTGCAGTTTTTCGACCTTCAAAACGCAATATCTCGCGAACCGCTGGACCGATTTCGACCAACCAAAGTTCATTTTGTTTATATTTGCGAGTCCTTTATTTCATCTCCCATAAACTGTTCCGATCGGGATGAAACTCAGCGAGTTATTCGCGAAAAACCCGTTTCCCCATATCTTTGAACGGTAATTTCCCCCCTTTTGCACCTCCGGTAGTCTTCCCATAGTGATCATCTGAAAGAGGGAGCCCGACTCTATGGAATCACACACAAAAATTTTCGAAAAGAGAGTTTGTTTCCAAACCCAGATCTACTCCACTAGTAGGATTGAGCCTGCAATTTGAGGGTTAGGTTTGGGGAAACGCATCAAATTACTATATCAAACCTTCCCGGAGTGGCCTAGCTTTTCCCCAAGGGCCCAGTTGCTTCGTGTTCTTCGAAAATCGAGTGGCGTCAGTAGATTGTGCCGGGTTCGGCGAGAATCCAAGCGTTCAGAAAGAATTGGCGTACCTTCTACGTCAGAACAAGCAAGAAGCGGTGATGTCAGCCTAAATAACTTATTAGTTGCCAAGCGGGAAAATTCAAACAACTTACCTGACGCGTTTTTCTCAATATTTTCACGAGTTGAAACGTTCAAATACGCTGTGCACTGGCGACATTTTGTGTGTTGTCTGTCAAATAGAGATTACTAATATCTGCTGAGAGCCAGCAAATGAGCTACTCCAAGTCGAAATAACCTAAAATTTATGGCGATAGTTAAATTCTGATTCCACCCTGAGAATAGAGCTTGTGTTTTTGTCGAGAGTTGGCTTGATTGATTTGCAATTAAATAAAATAGAAAGGAGGGCATACAACTTATTGGTGTAATTAATTATTACATTTCATTTTTAACCAGCCGTAATTGATTGACTGGCAAAGTAAAACCACAGTACAATCTGAGAATTGTGGGATTGATAAATTGCCCAAAATTTAACTTATTAAGATATTTATTTAATATTACAAACATCTCATTACAAATATATGTCGCCCTACGTTGGGGCAAAGATTAATTTATAATTATTTATACTGTCCCATCCAAAATAACAATCAAGGGAGCCATTGTAGTATATACCATTTGTTGTATAGAATTCGTTCAGTTCCTTCACAATTGTTGTTTCCTTAACAGAGGTGCGGTTGGCCGGTAATTGCACGCGTTCAAGCAATTACCTTTTTTTATATGCGTGTAACAGATGCCTTCAATCAGTTGTATTATTTGTTCAAGGATTTCTCCATGAATGTGGAGATAGTATTGCAAATAAAAGAATTTTGTCAAAGGCAAAGGATGTAGTCCGTCTGGTCCAGGAAAGAGAAGTTTGGTTTCAGTTCTAATGGTGTTTTCAGGAGTTTTTGTGGTGTGAAGAGTATTTGTTCGTGTCACTCTTGGTACAAGTGTTAGCTCTGGAAGATTTGCAAGGGATTCAATCTAAATAACGTGCGTTAAAAAAGAGAGGGCTTTGAACTAGATTTTGTCTTACGACTGCACGTCTCTGATTATTACAACGCTCTACCCAGAATTCAGCGTGCTGAGTCACTTCAGTTGTCAATTGTCAAAGTGAGGTTATGTGTTTATACGCAAATTATTACATCGTTCTACGCAGAATTCAACGTGCTTAGTCACCTGAGTTGCTAGTTGTCAAAGTTAGGTTGTGTGCATACGCAATCCATAAAATAAGTTACGATATGACTTTCAAAAATTACTGTTTGACACAAGGCCACTTGAGAATGTTTTTTTTTAAACGCACTTTACACTACCAAATTGTGCTGTAAAAGTTGCTGTTATTTTATCTTCGTTTCTATTTTGTGCAGTCAACAATATTGTTATACAGTTTTGACAGAAATTGACACAAAATCTAACCTGCTAACCTCGAATTTGACATAGACATACAGTGCCGCCAACATACTATTCATAACGAAACTCCGGCGAGCCGCTGGCGAACGACTATGAATACGGCTGTTAGTGTTATCAAGTTTTCTTCAAAATTTGTTTTGGTATTCTGGATCGTTTTATTTACTCCATTTCTAACTGTTTTATACGTTGTATACAGGGTGATTCTTAATATATGTGACAAACTTTAATTGCCGATTCCTTGTTTGGTTTTGATCACAAAGGTTCATATAAACATGCTTCCCAAATTGCTTTGTTTTCAAAATACAGGGTGTCAAAGAAGTGGAAACACAATTAAAAATTAAGGAAATTCACCGTGGTTAATAAAACTTAAAAATACTAGCTTAATACAATATAAGTGATGTTCAGTTATTTAAACAAATGTGAAAGGCAGGTGTCTTGATCAACAGACATACACATGTATAACTGTGATGAAGTACAATTTTTATTTTAACTCGATAACTGCTAATAAAATCAAAAAGATAAGAGGTAGTTTTTGGAGATCTTTTATTTGAGAGTTCAAAAAAAATATCCAAGTTGAAAAATAATCAGTGTGTGTCATTTTCTAATTATGAAATGTAATATGATTACTTGATTACCCACATGCACACCCCTGATGCACCTGAAAATCTTTAAATGATACTGTAAAGTGGCTCTTAGTACCACATTAAATATCTATTCGTTTTCAGAATTTCATTAATTTTGAATTTTGTTTCCACTTCTTTGACACCCTGTATTTTGAAAACTAAGCAATTTAGGTAATTTTTGTGATCAAAACAAGCCAAGGAATCGGCAATTAAAGTTTGTTGCATATATTAAGAATCACCCTGTATAGTTGTGGAATTTCTGTTCTCGTTAATTTTTTCCATAGTGTCTTCTTTTGTTTTGTTTTTAATTGTGTGAGTTCTTCTTGGTTGCATTTTTATATGATGTAAGTTTATTTATATACAGTGTGTTCCCGGATTGAGTTCACTGTAGGTATAATCAACAAAAAAATTACAATTTTATTTTACTAATGTTTTGGGATTCCGCCCTGCTTGGTCTGAAACAATTTCAAGCAGAGTTTTAATTTTTAGAAATTAACTCGGCCATGAAAAATGTGAAAAAACTATTTTCTAGTTAGGTAAACTACCCTTTTTGTTTATAATACGGCAAAATTTTACTAAGAAGAGTTGTTCAGAATAGGAAATTATGGCCACATACAAAATTTTAAAAAGTTCTATCTACTTAAACCAAACCGTCATTTTTAATAAATACAATTTTAACGGTTTTAATTGAAGTAAATTTTGTATAAGGCCATAATTTATCATTCTGAACAACTTTTCTTGGTAAAATTTTGCCGTATCATGAACAGAAACGTTAGTTTACCTGAAAAGAAAATAGTTTTTGCTTCACTATCAAGGCCAACTTGTGTTTTCAAAAACTGTAAATATTCTTAAAATTCTCTTCAGACCAAGCAGGGCGGAATCCCAAAACATTAAAATAAAATTGGTAAAAATTTTTGTCGATTATGCCTATAGTGAACTCAATCCGACGACACACTGTATATAAACAGCTCTAGAGAGGTCTTTAAGGCCCATGGCTTGGTTAACAACTTTTTTCCATTTTTTTTTCAGTCTTTCGCCGCCTCTATCCAGTTTTCACTCCCAGCTCCTGTAAATCTTCTTTTATATCGTCCATCTATTTTTTCTTGACCTTCCTATTTTGTTTGGACCCTCCAGTTCTTGAGTTATCCATTCTAGCGTTTATAGTTCTAAATATATTTGTTACGCCTACACTTCAGGTTTCGTCCATTGCAAGTTCATTTATATTTATGTTGCCCAGATTGTCTTGTAGTTTTATGTTTAGTTCTTTGCAGTTTGCTTTATAATCATTTTTTTATTTTGTTTTTGTTGGTGTTGATTTCATTCTATTAAGTGGTAGCAGATTGCTCACGAAACGAACTGAATTGTAAATAAACATTTTGTTGGAGTCCTTAATTTTTCAAGTGCAGCCTTTGGACAGTGTAACGGGTAATCCGTGACAAGCTGAAATCCCCTTCGTTAAGACATATCGTTCCAACTCGTTCGATGTTTTCTATAAGTTGTATTACTTGTAATGTCAATCATGCTGTCTGGTATTTGAGATGGCCATGTTTCTGTCAAAATTACTGCAGGGTTATATAGATTAATGTAGTCCAGGAGTTCATTTTGTTTATTCAAAATAGAGGCAACGTTGGAGTAAAACATCAAGGTTAACTAATTTTTCGATTGTAGTTTGTTGGTCCCTGTTGTACTCGCGATCTTCAGCTTGCCTTTTGACATACTTTATTGTAATATTGTCTTCTCCTGCTTCTTTTCTTTTAGTTCCTCTACATACCGGAATTATGGTGTTTACTCTTGTGATTTTTCGTTTTTTTTTTCGAATTTTTTCAAACTACATTTTTAATGTGAGATAGGTGATTTTCCAGTTGAATACCTCTAAAATTGGTTTCTTTCGTTTTTTTTAAATTTTATTAACTCCTATTTTAAATAGAACACCCAGTATATTATTTCATTTTCGAATTCAGCTTAAAATTTTAGAGAAAATTTGTCTCTTCAACTAACGCTCTATTTTGTACGGTTTCTGTAGAATTTGTAATTTTTGAAAAATTTAGAATTTGTAATTTTTGAAAAATTTTGACAAATGCTTAAAAATTAAAAATAAAATTTTTGGAAGTTGTGTGCCGTGTATCACACCAGATTTTTGTATAAAGTATTTTTTTTTGTAATTCGTTAATTTCATCTTTGATTGCCTTTTTAGTTGAACTGTTATTTTCTTCGGTTTGGGTTTTTAATAGAACAATTTGATTATTTAATTCTAGAACTCTTTTGGAGGTTTTTATACTTTTTGCTTTTTGTTTTACATTTTTATTTATTTCGCTTAGTGTATTTTACGTTTTGATCTTATGTAAATTTAAGCACTTGTCAATGGGCTTATATCACAGAGCATGTTTTTATTGCATTGCACAATGTGGAATTTGTCTGCAGCCTGTAATACAGCATTTGTTTTGCACTTATCTTACATTACTTTAACTCTTAATTGCCCTTTGTTTGCTAGCTAACTCGGTCGTAAATGCATAATACTCGTTTCAAACTTTAGTATGGCTACGGGCATGTCAATACAGCGTTGCGGAGCCTGTCTTGTTTATACTTCTATTCCTGAAAATAAATACTAACCCCCTGGAAATAAAAGCCAGGCTATTTACATAAACGTTATGTACTCTAAATGAAGATATATTTACATACATATGAATAAAACAAACGACAATATGCAAATGCTGTAAGTCGTCAATAATAAATGGTAAAGTTTAATTAAATCGCTACGTGCTAAAAGCTACATTCTACATGCATTTACAACTTCAACAGTGTACAAAGAATAAATTTATCAAGTATTAATGCTAATAAGACAGTCCGCAAAATATGTTTCGCACACTTCACCAAATTCACTTTAATACGGTATGGCTTATGCGCAACTACTACCCACTTAGCTCCAAGAAAACTACGCGATGGCTGCGACCTGCAAATGCAACTACTACCCACTTCACATGGTAAGGCGTGTATTTAGCCATTGTTCACTTTAATGCGTTGCGGCTCAGGTTTAACTCCTACCCACTGAATGGTGTAAGTTTAGCCACTACCCCACTACAAACGTGATAACCCTGGATCACGGACTCGCTCAAACACGTTGGTTTTACATACAGTGACGTGTTTTCACAATCGTTGCTTGCAAAAACCGGACTCCTCGAATGGCGTCACTGTAGTCGTCTTCTGCAAAGAATTGTATGGCCCTGGATGTTGCTTCCTGGAGCCGTGCTCTTACTGGGGCTCCTACGGTTCTCTGTGAGATTTTTCGCGGTTGCACTTTACTTTCGAAGCTGAATCTCAGCTCCAAGAAAACCACGTGATGGCTGCGACCTGCAGATGCAACTACTCGCTGTCGCTACTTGACTGCAAATGCCTTCTTCTCGCACAAGATCTGCGAAAACGTGAATATGTGTAAATATTAAATAGCTCCGGTGAAACGATTCAGGCCTGATTTTGTAGTTTAAATTTACTCATTTTACTGAGATCAGAAGACTTATAAATGTGATTTATTGTGATTTTTTAGTGATTTAAATGATGTTAACTTGTTTTAATGACACCAGAAGTTATTAAATCTGCTTTTACAACAAACACTTTATATTTTCCAGGTACGAATCATTAGAGCTGTGCAAACCCGTTCTTTTACAAGGCCGCAAACAGTTGTTAGAAAAGTGGCTAAAGGAAGACAAATTGGAATGTTCCGAAGAACTGGGTGATCTCGTTAAGCAGGCCGACCCCACACTTGCCTTGTCCGTTTATCTCAGAGCCAACGTACCTGCCAAGGTCATCCAATGTTTTGCCGAAACCGGCCAGTTCCAAAAGATCGTATTGTATGCCAAGAAAGTGTCGTACACCCCAGACTACGTCTATCTCCTTCGCTCCGTCATGCGGACCAATCCAGACCAGGGGGCCACCTTTGCGGCCATGCTGGTGGCCGACGAGGAGCCTCTGGCCGACATCAACCAGATCGTGGACATCTTCATGGAACAGAACATGGTCCAGCAGTGCACGGCCTTCCTGCTGGACGCCCTGAAGCACAACCGGCCCGCCGAGGGCCACCTGCAGACGAGGCTCCTGGAAATGAATTTGATGTCCGCACCGCAAGTGGCCGACGCGATCTTGGGCAACAACATGTTCACTCATTACGACAGGGCGCACATCGCGCAGCTTTGCGAAAAGGCCGGCTTGCTGCAGAGAGCGCTCGAGCATTATACGGATTTGTATGATATTAAGAGGGCCGTCGTGCATACCCATTTGCTTCCAGCCGACTGGCTGATCGGTTTCTTTGGGACTTTGAGCGTGGAAGATAGCCTGGAGTGTCTTAAAGCTATGCTCACCGCAAATATTAGGCAAAATCTCCAGATTTGTGTGCAGATTGCTACCAAATATCACGAACAGTTGACTACAAAATCCCTAATTGACTTGTTTGAAAGCTTCAAGAGTTACGAGGGTAAGCTATATTTACGATACAAGAAGTTTGGTAAACTTCCTTTGTTTAAATTCTAGGACTCTTCTATTTCCTGGGCTCCATCGTCAATTTCAGCCAAGACCAAGAAGTGCACTTCAAGTACATCCAGGCAGCCTGCAAGACGGGACAGATCAAGGAAGTGGAGCGAATCTGCCGTGAGAGCAACTGCTACAGCCCCGAACGCGTGAAGAACTTCCTCAAGGAGGCCAAACTGACCGACCAGCTGCCTTTGATCATCGTCTGTGACCGCTTCGACTTCGTCCATGACCTGGTTTTGTACCTCTATCGCAACTCCCTGCAGAAATACATCGAGATCTACGTACAGAAAGTCAACCCAAGTCGCTTGCCTGTCGTGGTGGGGGGCCTGCTCGACGTGGACTGCTCCGAAGACATCATCAAGAACTTAATCCTCGTCGTCCGCGGCCAGTTCTCCACCGATGAACTCGTGGAGGAGGTCGAGAAGCGCAACCGCTTGAAACTGCTGCTCCCGTGGCTCGAGAGCCGCGTGCACGAGGGCTGTGTTGAGCCCGCCACCCACAACGCCCTCGCCAAGATCTACATCGACTCGAACAACAATGCCGAACGCTTCTTGAAGGAGAACCAGTGGTACGACTCGCGGGTGGTGGGGCGGTACTGCGAGAAGCGAGACCCCCACCTTGCCTGCGTCGCTTATGAAAGGGGGCAGTGCGACCGGGAGCTCATAGCTGTTTGCAACGAGAATTCGCTGTTTAAATCCGAGGCCCGTTACTTGGTGAAGAGACGCGAGGCGGAGATGTGGGCCGAAGTGCTGAATGAGAGCAATCCGTACCGACGACAGCTGATCGACCAAGTAGTGCAGACTGCTCTGAACGAAACTCAAGATCCTGAAGATATATCCGTTACTGTCAAAGCCTTTATGACCGCCGACTTGCCTAACGAACTGATCGAGTTGCTGGAGAAGATTGTTTTGGACAACTCGGTGTTCTCCGACCACCGGAACCTGCAGAATCTTCTGATTTTAACAGGTTGGTACTATCTTTGTATGTTTCCATAATTTGGTACTGGGCATTTCTGGCTTTCCATCCTTGGCGATTGTTTATTTCTGGTTGGTCTATTGTTAGCCTATAATGCCTTATAGCCCCAGAGTAATCATTAACCATGATCTATGCAACTATTTTTATCTCTACCATATTTCTATCGGTTTTTATTATCTGTCAAACAAAAAATTCCTTGGTCAATTTTGATCAAAAACGTAAGTAAGTTTTGGTTTATTCAGGAGGAACGCAAGAAATTTCTGAAATAACTTCATTTAGTTAGAAACAATTGAAAGTTTGAAAAGGTATTAATTAAATAAGCTTCATACGAGATTTTAATTCGTCGGTTAAATACTCTCAAAGTCAAATGACTACGTGAATACAATTGCTGGCCGGGCTACCTCAGTGGAGACGGTATGCAGTTCTTTAAGTGCTATAAATTAACTACCAAAAACGGGCGCCAACGAATCTTAACTAACGGCAACTGTATCCAGGTATCACAGGGAATTCGTCAACTCAAAAGTAGCACAATAATCTGAAAGAAAGCACACGAATCTAGGTAGCAGTAACATAAACAAGACAATGCACTAATATCACAGTGTAATAATCACATAATAAGTAGTATACAGGCCAGTACAGGGTACAGGTGATTATTCTCTAAATATAGGTAAAAAATATGGTGATAAATAAGTAACAAACGATTTCCGGGATTGGACTGTGTCATTATTGAGGTCAATAAGTCTTTTTAAAGTGACGCGGAGACTAAATTAGGCTTCTAAGAAGAAAATAATTCGTTGAATGGGCCTTGAGGGTACCCATGGAGTTCCTTCAGCGAACTGTAAACATACGGCAAAAGTTCCAATGTAAAGGTAAAACCCGTGGGGATCTGAGGGAACTCCAGCAGGACCTTCTCGCAACATAAGGCAGCAAGGCAACTTACGAAGGTGCTAAAGAGGCACACAATATCTCAGTGTTAACAAAGGGGAATCAGTACACATCACATCAATTTCCTTTCGTTGAGCTCCCAGGCCGACTCGAATAGCTCACGTATGGCCAGCACGGGACAACGGAGGCTAAGCCAGGGCAAATACAGAAATCGATCCAGGAATGTGCATTCAAGGTAGCAACTGGGTCAAGGTCGTTGACTGCATGTAGAACTGTGAACCTCGTAATGAACAGCCGAGGGGTTAATTAGGGTTTCGCACTTGCAGCTATAATGAATGCCCAAGACAGAATAAAGAACGTCTCAAAGCGTTGTTACAGCACGAAAACTTGTTAACAACATTAAACCATAGGTGAGCCCACCCGAATGTGGAACTAGCCTTTCTACTATCACCTTGGCACAACCTGAGGTAGCGACTGCAAACAGCTGAATCAAACCTACCTTAAATGGCATCAACTTACACTTACTTACACCATCTAGGTTCCTGTACAAAACATAGACACAAGGCATGCAAACACCAATGAAAAACGTTTAAACAATTAACAATAGACTCTATTTCTCTATAATCGAGGGAGGGTGAGCGGCATAACATCCCTGTAACGGGTTAACTTGAATGAAGCAAGTGTTTATTTACTCAGTTCTAGCAATTTCCTAGATTTCACGTACAGATTCTGTTCTCATCGTATTACTTTGCTGGACAGTGTTTCACTATTTCCATCATATTTTCTAGTTAATTAATATCTACCTTAATGGCTTTAACCTCCACCCTCCACTATCTACTAAAGCTCATGGGGTATCAACATTATACTATATCATTTGAAATCAGTAGCGTACAATATCTTCACAGACTGTGTAATGCAGCTTTTATTTAGTCCCTATCTTATGTTACTTTGAATTTAAATTTCCCTTTGTTTGCTAGCTAACTGAGTCATCAATGCAGAAGACTTGTTTCTTACCTTAGTGTGGCTATGGGTATCAATACAGCTTTACTCTTAAACGACAATATACAAATGTTATATGCCGTCAATAATAAACGGTAAAGCTTAATAAAATCGCTACGTGCTAAAGGCTACGTTCTACAGGCATTTATTGCTTGTGCAGAGTACCAAAAATAAAACATCAAGTATTAATGCTAACAAGACAGTCCCAGTAATATGTTCCGAACACATCGTTCAGCGGCATGACTTATGCGCATACTACCTACTTAACGCAGTGCAGCATGTATTTAGCCACTACCCCCATTAATGCAGTGCGGCTCAAGTTTAACCCGACCCACTTAATGCGGTAGCGTAACCACTAACTCGATGATGCACACTATGCTGCGTTCAAAGGTGATGTAATCTTACACAGTCAGTTGCTATGCTGCAAGTATTTAGCAATACAGCCTTGGATTGTGCTCTCGATCAATTAACTTGCTTTTGAATGAACTAACCTGGTTTTTCCTTGGCACATTCTATTCTAGAATTGATTAACTCCACTTGAAGCCAATGCAGCAGCTCTCTGCTGTGAAGTATCTGGTCCTCGGAGATGTTTTCCAACCCTATCCACTTATTGCGGTAGCGAAACCACTAACAATTACTCGATGATGCATTCGGCACCGCGTTCAAAGGTAATGCAATTTTACAGTCAGTTGCTGTGATGCATTTAGCAATACAGCCTTGGATTGTGCTTTCGATCAATTAACTTGCTTTTGATTGACTCCATTTGAAGCTGATTCAGCAGTTCCTTGCTGTGAAGTATGTGGTCCTTGAAGATGCTTTCCAAGGTAGCACTACGTTCTCAATAAACAGTAAAGCTTAATGAAATCGCTACATGCTAAAGGCTACGTTCTACATGCATTTATAACTTGTTTAGAGTACAAGGAATAAAACATCAAGTATTAATGCTAACAAGACAGTCCCAGTAATATGTTCCGAACACACCGTTTAGTTCAGTTTAATGTGGTATTATTTATGCACATACTACTCACTTAACACGGTATGCAGCCACTACCCCCATTAATGCAGTACGGCTCACGTTTAACCCTACCCACTTAATGCGGTAGCGTAACCACTAACTCGATGATGCACACGACGCTGCGTTCAATAGTGATGCAATCTTACAGTTAGTTTGCTATGCTCCTAAGTATTTAACAGTACAGCTTTGGATTGTGCTCTCGATTCATTAAAACTTGCTTTAGAATGAACTAACCTAGTTTTTCCTTGGCACGTTCTATATTAGAATTGATTGACTCCACTTGAAGTCGATGCAGCAGCTTCCTGCTGTGCTGTAAAGTATCTGGTCCTCGGAGATGCTTTCCAAGGTAGCACCACGCTCTCAAAGCTGTGCTTTCGGTAAATTAACTTCCTTTTGAATGAACTAACCTGGTTTTTTCTTGGCATATTCTATACTAGAATCGATAGACTCCACTTGAAGCCGATGCAGCAGCTTCCTGCTGTGAAGTATCTGCTCCTCGGAGATGCTTTCCAAGGTAGCACTACGCTCTCGAAGCTGTGCTTTCGATAAATTAACTTGCTTTTGAATGTACTAACCTGGTTTTTTCTTGGCATGTCCTATACTACAATCGATAGACTCCACTTGAAGCCAATGCAGCAGCTTCCTGCTGTGAAGTATCTGGTCCTCGGATATGTGCTTTCCAAGGTAGCACTACACTCTCAATAAATCAAGTATTAATGCTATCAAGACAGTCCCAGTAATATGTTCCGAACACACCGTTTAGTTCATTTTAATGTGGTATGATTTATGCACAACACGGTATGTAGCCACTACCCTCATTAATGCAGTGCGGCTCACGTTTAACCCTACCCACTTAATGCGGTGGCGTAACCACTACAATCGATAGACTCCACTTGAAGCCGATGCAGCAGCTTCCTGCTGTGAAGTATCTGGTCCTCTGAGATGCTTTCCAAGGTAGCACCACACTCTCGAAGCTGTGCTTTCGATAAATTAACTTGCTTTTGAATGATCTAACCTGGTTTTTTCTTGGCATGTCCTATACTACAATCGATAGACTCCACTTGAAGCCAATGCAGCAGCTTCCTGCTGTGAAGTATCTGGTCCTCGGAGATGCTTTCCAAGGTAGCACTACGCTCTCAATAAATCAAGTATTAATGCTATCAAGACAGTCCCAGTAATATGTTCCGAACACACCGTTTAGTTCATTTTAATGTGGTATGATTTATGCACTTAACACGGTATGTAGCCACTACCCTCATTAATGCAGTGCGGCTCACGTTTAACCCTACCCACTTAATGCGGTGGCGTAACCACTACAATCGATAGACTCCACTTGAAGCCGATGCAGCAGCTTCCTGCTGTGGCCGATGCAGCAGCTTCCTGCTGTGAAGTATCTGGTCCTCAGAGATGCTTTCCACTACGCTCTCGAAGCTGTGCTTTCGATAAATTAACTTGCTTTTGAATGAACTAACCTGGTTTTTTCTTGGCATGTCCTATACTACAATCAATAGACTCCACTTGAAGTCAATGCAGCAGCTCCCTGCTGTGAAGTATCTGGTCCTCGGAGATGCTTTCCAAGGTAGCACTACGCTCTCAAAGCTGTGCTTACTATAAATTAACTTGCTTTTGAATGAACTAACTTGATTTTTCCTTGGCACGTTCTATATTAGAGTCAATAGACTCATCTGGTCCTCGGAGATGCTTTCCAAGGTAGCACTACGCTCTCGAAGCTGTGCTTACTATAAATTAACTTGCTTTTGAATGAACTAACCTGATTTTTCCTTGGCACGTTCTATACTAGAATCGATAGACTCCACCTGAAGCCGATGCAGCAGCTCCCTGCTGTGAAGTATCTGGTCCTCGGAGATGCTTTCCAAGGTAGCACCACACTCTCGAAGCTGGATGTTAGCCTTCAGAAACAAAGTGTTAGCTGCTATTTAAGAATGTTACCCTATATGTTCACTACTTCACTTCCAGGCTTCACACGTCAGTCATAGCTCGCAGGCCTCTGCGCACTGTCGCAACCTGCACGTGACTGACCGCTTATCGCACAAAAACTCGGGCAAAGCACTGTCAATGCGTCGTTGCTGTTTCCTTTGCTATTTAAATACATTCTTAACCTAATTGCTACAAATATAAAAAGTACAGTACAGCTTTACTCTTAGCATGTGTAATTATTAAATAACTCAAAGGTGCTACGAATCAGGCCCATTACAATTGCTTTAAAAGTATATGAAGTGCACATAAAAAACTATTAAAAATGAGAGGAATTAGATATACATTGCATATAAAAATACGTCAAGAAATACTTCCCCAGCATGTTCCATGGCGAATCTTGCTAATCCGATTTCTTTTCTTAGCAATTAAGGCCGATGCGACCCGCGTCATGGACTACATAAACCGCCTGGACAACTACGATGCGCCAGACATAGCGAACATTGCAATAAACAACCACCTGTACGAGGAGGCGTTTGCGATTTTCAAGAAGTTCGACGTCAACACCTCAGCCATACAGGTCTTGATCGACCAGGTCAACAACCTCGACCGAGCCTACGAGTTCGCCGAGAGGTGCAACGAACCGGCCGTGTGGAGCCAGCTCGCCAAGGCGCAGCTCAACCAGGGGCTCGTGAAGGAGGCCATCGACTCCTACATCAAAGCCGACGACCCCAGCGCCTACATGGCCGTGGTGGAGACGGCGTCGAAGAACAACTCGTGGGAGGATTTGGTCAGGTACGTTGGCTGCGACTACAGCGATAGTTTTGTCAATCACACCCCCATTTTCTTTTAGGTACTTGCAAATGGCACGCAAGAAGGCGAGGGAGAGTTATATCGAATCGGAACTTATATATTCTTATGCAAAAACGGGGCGGTTAGCGGATTTGGAGGAATTTATCAGTGGGCCGAACCATGCAGATATACAAAAAATTGGGGATCGGTGCTTCGACGACAAAATGTATGACGCCGCCAAGTTGCTGTACAACAATGTGTCGAACTTCGCACGACTAGCCATCACCTTGGTCCATCTCAAGGAGTTCCAGGTGAGTCAGATTTAACCAAAGTTTTTAATAGCTGTAAGCTTACGTAAATCGTTATTACAGGGAGCCGTGGACAGTGCTCGTAAGGCCAACAGCACGCGCACCTGGAAGGAAGTCTGCTTTGCCTGTGTGGATGCCGAGGAGTTCAGACTGGCACAGATGTGCGGAATGCACATCGTCGTCCACGCCGACGAGCTGCAAGATCTCATCAACTACTACCAGGACCGGGGGTACTTCGAGGAGCTGATCGGGCTCCTCGAGGCCGCCCTCGGCCTCGAGCGGGCCCACATGGGCATGTTCACGGAATTAGCTATACTCTATTCTAAATATAAACCCGCCAAGATGAAGGAGCACCTGGAACTATTCTGGTCGCGTGTGAATATACCTAAGGTAGGTTGGTTGATTTTTTTAATGGCATTTTTACGTTTGTTTTGTTTCCAGGTTCTTAGAGCCGCAGAGCAGGCGCACCTTTGGGCCGAGTTAGTCTTCTTGTTTGACAAATACGAAGAGTACGACAACGCCGTGCTAGCCATGATGGCGCATCCCACGGAGGCCTGGCGCGAGGGCCACTTCAAGGACATCATCACCAAAGTAGCCAACATAGAGCTGTATTACAAAGCTATTCAATTCTACCTAGATTTTAAGCCGTTGTTGTTGAACGATTTGCTGTTAGTGCTTGCGCCCCGAATGGACCACACGAGAGCTGTGGCGTTCTTCGCCAAAACCGGCCACTTGCAGCTCGTGAAATCTTACCTGCGTTCGGTGCAGAGCCTAAACAACAAGGCAATCAACGAGGCCCTCAATGCGCTGCTTATAGACGAAGAAGACTACCAAGTGAGTTGTAGTGGCTTTTTTTATTATATATCGGTTATCACAGAACAATAGTGTATTAAGTCACATTTTATGTAGATGATTAAAACCATTCTTAAGAAAATGTCAAAATTATAGATTTACAATCAACAAATAGGATTTTAAAGATTGAAATTTCTGAAGAAAAAATGGACTTATACAATTTGGATATGAAATTAAAGAAATGTCTCAAGAGCAATTTAATTAAATTCTGTAGATGTGCAAATTTTTTTTTCTCAATTTTGGTTCGAAATAAAATTTGTTCGTGTTTAACGTCGAGCCCAGTCAAATGTTACATCGGAACTTACATTAAATGGAGTATTAATAATGTTTGGGAGAGGTGTTTTGGACCATTACTACGATTTTAAATCCAGATTTGCAACCCTCAGAAAGCTGTGCTCGCTGAATGGTGGTCAAAAAACAGCAATTTTTTCATACTTTTTCCGGTTTTTTGACGATATCTCCTGAACTATGCGTTTGTTGAAAAAAACTCTTCATAGCTTTTTTAAAGTAAATTAAATTTCTACAAAATGAGATCAAGTAAGTTATATAGTTGCCGAGATACGGCTTTTGAAAGATTGACCTTTTTTCCAAAAAGTGGATATTTGTTTGTTCCGTGTCCTTTACCCATTTCTTCCATCTTTTACGGTCCTTTGTTATTTTATTCATTTCTTCTATCGTTTTTCCCCTTGCTTTCCCTATCTTTTCTATGCATTTCATTCAGGTAAGTCTCAGTCTTCCTCTTTTACATTTCTTCGTTTCTTTGCTTTCCATTACTTTTTTCAGTAGTCTATTTCTATCTAGTCTTTGTAGATGTCCATACCATTTTAATTGCTTCTTCTCACCTTTTGGTGGTCCAGCTTGGTTTTCCCTGCTATCTTTCTAAAGTATTTAATTTCTGCTGTCAGGTGCATATCAAAGGTATTAAAATAATTAAATTTATTTTTAAAATCACACAGCAACGCAAAGCGTCGCCCAAACCGTCGCAAAACGTCGCCAAAGAGATAAAATATGAGCGGAGCGAATATAAATCTCTTGTTATACCGGGTGACTATAAATTATTGCGATTTTTTTCTTAGGTTGGCACTGTTTATGTTGGTGGCACTGTAAGTCTACGTCAAATTCGAGGTTAGGAGGTTAGGTTTTGCATCAGTTTTGACACAGAATGACGCAAAACCTAACCTGCGAACATTGAATTTGACATAGACTTACAGTGCCACCAACATAAACAGTGCCAATCTAAGGAAAAAAATCACAATCATTTATAGTCACCCGGTATTTAGTATTATTATACACTCACTTATTATAAAATAAACTTCTACATACTTTTACGGCGGTTTCAACAACTAAACTGTCGTACGAAAAAGACTTTTCTCGGGTTCGGTTGGGCTGGAAGGGGGAACAAAAGAAATAAAAACACCGGCTGATCTTGGGGTGAGGTTCCTTTAGTGGTCTTGCCCTCCCTACCAGTTCCTTTCACCTGAGCTGGCCATTTCCAAGAGTTCTTCTAACTAAGTTATACATTTTCCGCCAACATGGAACATGAAAAAAAAAACATTAATTAAGGTGTTGGTGGAGGAAACGACGTTACTCAACTTTCAACTAAAAAAGCATTTTTTCATCTCTTTGTTTCTTGTCGTTTCTGACGAGACTATCTGAGCTACAAGGACCAGCCTTAGCTCAAATTAAAGCTTATGAAATTCCCTACAAGTTTCATGCGCACCTGACTTTTCTGTAAGACGTGTCATTTTGCCGGTATCCGATTCGAAACGAGAAAACTTAAAATTTTCACTTTTTGGAAAAAAAAGGTCAATCTTTGAAAAGCCGTATCTCGGTAACTATATAACTTACAAAAGCGATTTCGATCTCATTTTGTAGCAAATTTAATTTACTTTAAAAAAGCTATGAAAGATTTTTTCCAACAAACTCGTAGTTTAAGAAATATTGTCAAAAAAACAAAAAAGTAGTCCCAGTAATGGTCCGAAACACCTCTCCAAAAATTATTTATACTCCATTTAATGTGAGTTCACACATTTTTTCTGTAACATTTGTTTGTTATTAGACACAGACTAACGCAAATTTTAACCTGCAAATCTCGAAATTGACATATTTCGAGAGTGGGGCAAATTTTTTGTGTAACAAGTTTTTACCTCACTGCTTTCGCCTCCGTTGTCATAGCAAACAACATAAGTGAGCAAAACAAACGCTTTTTCGTTCTGTATGCAAGTAAGAAACAACAAGTATCAACAGTAGAATTGAACAAAAGTTGTTTTCTGATCTTGGGATTGTTCGGGTAGCGAAAATTAACACACGCTAAAAAAATCCTTATTTAATTTCCCCCAAAAATAGCACTTTTTGGATTTTGGCAAATTATTGCCGTAATTTTGTTTTTTTTTTTTTTTTTTGAAAGTGAACATTTCTCTCCATTTGATGCTGATTTTTTGGCGGTCACTGTATATCCTCACTCGAAGTACTTTTTAAACTGGTGATTATAGATAGAGTTTCTATCTCCGTAACTGGTTTTCGATACGTTTTGCAGGGTGTTCTAGTATTTTTGAACTGACCAAACATTTTCTGTGGCTTACTGATTTCTTTCAATATGTCTTCACTAAAGGGCTATCTTATAACGTAAATGTCTAGATATGACAATTGTTTTATTTAAAAAAATTCTAGGCCCGTTTTCGGTTTTCTATTACCAAATCAGTGTTATTGATGTGTCATAGTCAATTGTTTTGGTCTTTATACAAACCATAGGGCAATTTTCTGTTCTGTTTTTCATATCTAACAAACAATTGCTGTGCTTTTTATAAAAATTTGAGACCAATCGTCAGTTTTCTTCTAACAAATCAATGATATTGATGTGTGATAGTCAATTGTTTTAATCTTCATAACAACTACAGCGCAATTTTCTATGGCCAAAACTGATATAATTTTCCATTATGCATATCTGATACAGTTGTTTTATTTAATAAAAATTCTAGACCAATTTTCAGTTTTCTACAGGGTTGGCAAAAACCTGGGTTTTTTCAGAAATTATCTGCCTACTGGGGTTTTTGGGTTTTTCCGGGTTTTTTGGGTTTTAGATAAATTCGCTGTCTCTTGCATTTAGGTACCTTATGTAAAAATCGGTAAAAATCTGAATGAATATTAATTTTTATAGTTAAATAAAAGGTAATTTACTTACAAATACAGAAGTAAACATTCTTTAAATATGTAAATAATGTAAATGGGGTTTTACGTATACTTCAAGTAGATTTATCAAATTATATTTTGCAGTAAGGAGTTTTCACTGTCATTCAATGATTTCCCAGTATAAAAAATTAGATGTGGCCATCACACGATTTTCTTTACTGCTCGTAAAAACTTAATTTTGTGGCTTTAAAACCTGTACTTCTTGGGAAAAAAATGTTGACAAAAGTTATAGTTAATATTAAAACAGTTTAAAAAATCATTCTCATTATTTTGGTAAAAATAGAAAAATTCAAAACCTATACGTCTTATAAAAAACACAAAAGTTTTTGACAAAAGTTATAGACAATTACGTAATAGATAATAAAGTTTAAAAATAGTATATTACAGCCCGAGATGGGAAGTGTTTCATTACTGTCGAGAGATTAGTTAGCTGATTGAGACGCTTCGCTATTATCTCGAGACTAAGGAAACTTCCTGTCGAGGTTTGTATACTATTTTATTCGCAACCACTTTATTCTAAACAATAATTGGAAAAATGGATGAACGAGATTCCCAGTGTCCCTACCTACTCAGCGGTCGGGAATGTACTTCCCGCACTTGAGCGGGAAGCGAGTGCGGGAAGTAGCGGGCTGAAATGTACGACTTCCCCCACTCAAATGAGGTCAGGAATGTTAACATTACATATATGGTTGCGAATAAAATATATATTCCCATTAATTTTTGGGTTTCAAGAAAATCTTTGTAAAAATGTAATTCTGCCATTTTCCAAAAACTATGCTTTCGACAAAAGAACTATTCAGAAGAAAATTGTATATACAGCAACACCAGATGATGAAAACATCGTGCTAATGTAAACACAAAATTCATACTATATAATCAAACAGAACCCCCGATAACGTAAACAGTTCATGGCGATGCATTATTACACCGTCTGGGCTGTAGAGAGGATGCAAACAGACTAATAGACTTAGGCTCGCAGACTCTCAGTCAGACGTCGTTTGGAAAACTACTTTTTCTGGTACAAAAGGCACGAAAACAGATATTTCCGCAAAAATCTCTAGTTTGAAAAAATCATGATTTATTAATTATTGAAATTGTTATTGTATTTGATACCACTTATAGCTTTAAAATACTTGCCTCTGCCAATTTTTGAAAAAAAACACATTTAGTCTAAAACCCCCGGGTTTTATCAGGTGGGTTTTACCCGAAAAAACCCACTGGGTTTTTTTGGGCTGAGGGAAATCATATCAACCCTGGTTTTCTATTATTTGATATGTTATTGATTTATTTATTTATTTATTCCACGGGAAAACCTCATTACAAAATATAATAGGAATATTAAAGTAATAACAGTAGTAAACACCTAAATGATTGGCAACACAGTATAAACAAACTTATAAACAGAAAACATATTATATAAGTACATGAATTTATCACGTATATACATAGTGTATCACATATAAGGTATTTTTTTTTTTCTATAATAACTGTCAAAGTGGTACAATGTTGGTAGATATGTGATTAAAACGCTAGGAAATTTTTATACCTCGTGTTGGTATAACTTTTTCATAATTATGGTTATGTGTTAATTTTTAATGTCAAAATTTATCATTCTTTCGGTTTGTCGTTGAATTACAACTACTTTTAATTTTGCAAACTTTCATTATGTTTATTTTTAAATATTGTAAGTTTAATAATTCATAAATTTGCAATATTTTACTATGCTGTTCGTTTTACCCACTATTATGACATATCTGTCAAAATGACAATCATCTTTTTAGTGGAAGAAAAGAACTAAAAATCTATGTACCAACATTATTAAAACTAGGGACCCTGCAGGAATGCAACTTATCCCCTAGAAAGTTGACCTTGAAAATTATTATAGAAAAAAAATATTTGGAAAAATAGGATCAGCTGAGTTCGAAATATCAATAACCTTAAAGTTACTAAAAGCTAGGTCTAAAAAGACATTTCTATTATTAGGAATAGCATTAACTTGACACATTTGAAAGAATCCAAAGCACTGACCTAGAACCATGGCGGATGAACCTTGAGGACATGTTACATTGATGCCATATTTGTCGTTTGACCAGGTGGCTTCTGGGAGGTTGTAGTCACCAATGATTAGTAGTTTATGGGAAGGGTAATTTTGAAATATTCCTTCGATTGAATCACAGTGGAGCGAGTAAGTTGCAACATTTGATTGTGGTGGTATACAGTCTGTTCAACAAAAAAGGCCCCGCCTTCTAGCTACTTTATTATTTATTTTAGACCCAATAAATCTTATATCATATCGAATGGCACATAAAAACCTACATTTTAACACAATCAACAAATTTTTATCTTCAATTGTTTCAGAGTGGTGACGTCAAATGCAATTTTTTTAAATGACTATATATTTTTTTACATTTTCTGATAGAGGTTTTTTTTCTCTTGTCAACAATTAAATATTTCATGTACTTACATAAAAAAAAATTCGTGAAAAATTACAAAAACTTTTTCACAGTGGGAGGCCATGATACAAAACTGTAAACAAAAGTGTAACTCAGAAAAACAAAACAAATAGTAGCCAAACGCTTTAACTATCAGATTTCAGAATAATCTAAAGTGTTTATTGTTTTGTTTTTCTGAGTTACACTTTTGTTTATAGTTTTGTATCGTGGCCTCCCACCAATAAAAAAGTTTTTAAATTTTTCTTGAAAATTTTCATATGTAAGAGCATAAAATATTTATATTGTTGAAAAGAGAAAAAAAACCTCTACCAGAAAATGTAAAAAAATATATAGTGTCATTTAAAAAAATTGCATGTGACGTCACCACTCGAAAACAATTGAAGATAAAAAATTTTTGATAGTGTTAAAATGTAGGTTTTTATGTGCCATTTGATTTGATATAAGGTTTATTGGGTTTAAAATAAATAATAAAGTAGCTAGAAGGTGGGGCCTTTTTTGTTGAACAGACTGTATATAGGTTACTCCACCTATAATAAACGCTTCATTCCCGTATTTGCAAAGTACGAACAGCTGTTCTATGCTGACTTCATTTATTTTTATAAGACCACCTTCTAAATGACTTCGTGTGGCTATAACTATGCACCCTCCTCCTGATTTGGTGCTTGTAAGGATATTGCGATCCATACGAAACACAGTATAATTAGTTAGATTGAGTTCGGAGTCATTAATTGCATTTGATAGCCAGCTTTCTACCAGTACAATAATATCCTAATTACCACAAGCCACATTGTTGAGGTTATCTAGTTTAGTGCGAATGCCTCCGACGTTTTGGTAGTAGAGTGGTAATGGGGTTAATGGTGTTTTTTTTTTTTTTACTTTCATTTGAGATAATTTTTGGAATGCCAAGAATACATTTTAATGCGAGATTGACTTCACCCTGATCTTGTCTGAGTTCTAGCTCATCTCGAAGTTTTTTCATCTGTTCCTGTTTTAACTTGTTTTGATCGGCAGTTATTCTATAATCGATGTCGTACAGCCTTGATTTATTTTTGAGAGCAGATTTCACAACTTGAGGGCTTATACACCTGTACATTTTTCAGTAACATGTACTAGTGCGTGGCAGCTATCACACGACTGGGATTTATCTCCTAATTCCTGATTACACAACGCACATGGATTGACGGACATTCTAACCTCACTAACTTTGACTTCAAAATTTGGTTTTTAAAGACAAAATTTCACACTACTAACAATTGCACATACACTTTGGACGCTATATTTGAGATTTTGAGACTTTATTCGGATATAGGTGAATATAATAATTAAACACCACTATAAATATAAAGGAGCTTGTAAAACTGATACAGTGTTGCCAGTGTTCACTTTTCACTTGATATGTAATCAGTGTTGTGCAATTTGAGAATAATTTTTAATAACACTGCTAACAGTGCCAACGTAACAAAACTAAACATGTTAGTAACAAAATTTCTCTCAAAATTCCAGTTTGAAGTGTAAGGAGTTGAATTGGAATGAAAGTTGCAAACTTTTATAGCAAAATTTATTATCTGAAAAAACATAGTAAAACTTTCAAAATAAACGGAACAAGTTGCTATTAAATTTAGAAAACACAAAATAATACCTGTCCATGACTTTCTTTAAGCTTTTACCCCATAATTGAATATTATTTATATAAGTGAATACTGCCAAAACTGTCAACTGTCTTAAACGCCTTCTGCGGTTAAATAACTAAACTAACTATAAACATCTCACTGATTCAATCCTGTTGATATTACAGTGAGTATAGAAAGTGCCACTTCAGGCGGTAAATCAGTACCAAATTTCCAAGTTTTTAGTTTAAAGGAAAAAGTAACAAAAATTATACTTATAGTAACAAAGTAACCAACTAAATGGAAAAGTAACAATTTGTTACAAAAATAACAACTTTCACAACACCGTATGTGATAGTCAATTGTTTTGGCCTTAATACAAACCACTGGGAAATTTTCTGTTTGTTTTTCATATCTAACAAACAATTGCTTTGCTTTTTATAAAAATTCGAGACCAATCGTCAGTTTTCTTTTAACAAATCAATTATATTGATGTGTGATAGTCAATTGTTTTAATCTTCATAACAACCTCAGGGCAATTTTCTATGGCCAAAACTGATATAATTTTCCATTATGCATTTAATAAAAATTCTAGACCAATTTTAAGTTTTCTATTATTTGATATTGTTAGGTTTTTACACTCGGGCTATTTAAAAATTATACAACGCTTCTTGTATTAAACATTTATTTACAACTATCAATTATTATTATTTACAAACACACGAATTAACAAGGCAGAACACAAAGTACTTAAACTAACGAACCTACAGGCACTATTTCGAGCAACAATACACTAATTAATTTATTATTTATATACGGCTTAACAGTAATGATTTATATGCTTATACACTCTATTTATTTACACTGGATTAAACATCAACTATTTATGTGGCTATTTTATACACGTCTATTTATGTAGCAGCTTACGCCTTTCGAGCTGAATGAGAACTCTTGAGAATTCCGGCGGCCGTGTATTTATATTTGGGTAATTTCCTTCGAGATCAATCTAGACTTCGCTCGACCTTTCTGGGAACTGCATGATGCAATCTCGCAGCTGGCTCCAAGGGCGCTGACGTCACACCTCTGCACCTGGGGTCCAAGGTTGCAAGGTCGTTTCTCGAGGCACTAGAACAATCGGGGCACTGAGTCATCATTCCGGGGCAATGACAGGCAGCAGGATCGTTACAATATGTTATTGATATGTGATAGTCAATTGTTTTGGCCTTAATACAAAACATAGGGAAATTTTCTATGGTCAAGGCTGGTACTGTAACATTCTAACACCCGTATGCATAGTCGTTCGCCAACGACCTGCCGTAGTTTTGTTATGAATAGAATGTTGGCAGCACTGTATGTCTATGACATAGACGTACAGTGCCGCCAACATACTATTCATAACGAAACCCCGGCCAGTCACCGGCAAGCCGCTGGCGCACGACTATGCATACGGCTGTAAGTGTTTTTTATATCTGCTACACAGTTGCTGTTTTTTTTTATAAAAATTGTAGACCAATCGGCAGTTTTTTTTAGCGAATTGATGATATTAATGCGTGATAGTCAATTGTTTTGGCCTACATAAAAACCATTGGGTAATTTTTTTATGATCAAAACTCGTATATTCTAACAAACAATTGCTTTGTTTTTTTATAAAAATTCTAAACCAATTGTCAGTTGTCTATTACCAAATCAACGATATTGAAGTGTGCTCATAATCGTTTGACTGCTATGTTTTTCTTCTCTTTCTTTTTTCTGTATTTTTTTTCGAGTTTTGTAACTATTCATTATCTCTTCTTTCTCCATTTTTCATTGGTTTTCTTTACTTTGTAGCTTTCTCTTAGATTTTTTACTTCTTCTTTGCCTTTTATAATTTGTTTTCAGTTCCTTTGTCTCTTTCGGTAAGTCTTTGAATTCTTTCTTTATCTCATCTATCAATTGTTTTAAATCTTCCATTTTTGTTGTTTCTTTTTCTTTGTATAGCTGCTTTACTAGTTGGATTGTGTTGAAAGGTTGTTCCTATAGAATTTCGTGAAAATCTTGTTTGTTCTAAACAAGTTTCTTGTTTTTTTTTTTGCTCTTAAATGTTTATAAAAATAATATACCATTTTATTGTGTTATTCCTCTTATCTCCTCTATTTTTTTTTTCTTCTTCTTGCCTGCATAGTCATGAGCTTTGTTTCAAGCTTTCGTATATAACTGTTTTTGTTCCTTTGAATTGCAGTAGCTTCAGTCTTGCTTGTTGTCTTTCTTCCGCCGCTTTTTAACATTTTTTCTTGTAACAATTTCTTTTTTTCCCTAGTTTTCCTACTTTAAAATTATTTCCATTAAGAATCCCATTCCGTTTGAATGTTTAAATTTTTTTATGATTCATGAGTTGCTCCTCTATTGCTCTTTCCCCTTTTTTCTCTTTGTTCTTGGAGGGTTTCTGTGTCCCATTCTTCGTTTTATTTTTATGGCTTATATAAGGAACAAGTATCGATAGCCTGGTGACAGGCACGCAACAATTTGCTCGAGGCGCTTCTCGCAGTCTCAATGGGGATGTACTCAAAACATCAGTCCGTGTGTAACGCTTGCTCCTATGCAAATTTCTCCATCAAATAATTTTAAACATGTAATTGCATATCGTCATCTTGATACGTTTTATTCAAATATTAGTCCTGCATTGCCTGATTCAAGTGGGCATTATGCGATGCGCGGCGCCATGTGATTAATGACTGTCAAATTTTTAATTTTTATGTATTAACCAGTACAACAATCTTGATAACGTAGTTTGCTGGTTAATTAGTTGCTTCTCCATGTGATGTGTTTTTAATACATTTTCGATCTCGTCTTCGTTTTAAAAATTTTAACCTCACTTTTAACATGTGCTTTGACTACTACGAATCACCTTCTTGTTATTAGTAGTATTTGGTATTTAACTCTTTATTTAAAACTATTTATATTTTCACTGCGTGGCAGGACTGTACATACAGATAGTTTCATGATTGCGTTTGTGAATAAAAATGATTTTGCAGGGTCTGAGAACGTCGATCGATGCCTTTGACAACTTCGACAACATCGGCTTGGCGCAGAGGCTCGAAAAGCACGAACTGACCGAATTCCGACGCATAGCCGCCTATCTATACAAAGGCAACAACAGGTGGAAACAGAGCGTCGAGCTGTGTAAAAAGGATCGGCTGTTCCGCGACGCCATGGAGTACACAGCCGAGTCCAGGCAGAGCGAGCTTGCCGAGGAGCTGCTGGCGTGGTTCCTCGAGAGGAAGGCGTTCGACTGCTTCGCGGCATGCTTATATCAGGTGGTTTTCAATGATTGCTACGTGCGTGGTTGTTACTCACATTAATATGTTGCAGTGCTACGACCTGCTAAAGCCAGATGTGATCTTAGAATTGGCCTGGAAGCATAATATTATGGACTTCGCCATGCCTTATATGATTCAAGTTACGAGAGAATTGTCTGTTAAAGTAGAAAAATTAGAACAATCCGAAGCGCAAAGGGAGAGCGAGTCGGCCGAGGAGACGCATAAGCCAATGATGATTCCCGAACCGCAGCTCATGCTTACCGCTGGCCCAGGCATGGGTGAGTGATTTGTTCGAAATTGTGCGTAAGTAACCAATTTTCGTTGCAGGAATTCCCCCACAACAATACGTGCCACCTCAAGCATACGCTCCCCCCGCTGCCTATGCGCCCCAAATGCAGTACCAGGGCTACGGAATGTAATGTAGGTTATTAAATTAGACTTTCCATAATTTACGGACAGAATTAAATGACAATAGTTTGAGTTGGGAGCTGAGCATGCCGCCGTTATTTGTGGTTCCGACCGGACGAGGTTAGTTAGATTCGCCCAGTGGTATATGTTTCGTTTCAAATAAATAAATTAGCCGATCAGCCTAATTACTGTCACTATTAACCGTATTTGTTGAATAGTTTATTCGGTTGTAGTTTTAACCCACTTACTTGTAACCTATACGCACTGATTGTGTATGATTAATATTGTTTATCTTATATATTTATCGTTACATTTTAGTTTTATATAAGCGTCATTTATGATTATTCCCTGATTAGTAGAGGACTGTGAAATGAGCAACAGCTAAGTTCATCGTGTGTCTTTGCATCGTACATTTTAAACAACATTAGTGGACGTAGCACTTCTAGTAGCTAGCAATAAACCATCGCCTACTTCGGTGTATTCGCAAATCACTCGAGGCTTATGAAAACCGATGAACGTAAAGTTGTTTCTATTCTGTTATATGCTTTAGCAAAAATCTATTTATGTAAGAGTTGATACGTGTCTAAACAGTACCTTTTAAATCTTTTAACTGTTGCTTCTGTTCGTAATTACTCGTTTGTGTTAGTCGAGAGTTTATGCAAAAGTAGAGTAATTTTACTTTATCCTTCACACTAAGAGCATGTAGCCCGGCATTAGAAGAAGCCGTCGGGCCTGTAAATGTTCACACGCTTGTTGACTTTTGTAATATATCCTTAGCACTCTGAACAATCTGAATATTTCGTTGTCCATACTCTGTAAAGTTGTAATCTAAGCTCGTACTATTTTTTTTGTAGACTTTAAACGTTAATATATTGATAAAGCGCATACGCAGTGTAATTACTTGCGCAAATCTGAAGAACGCTGTACAGAGTTGTAACGATGTATTTCTTTCTGTACCATACTGTGTTTATATTGGTATTTTGATTCCACATTGTGTAATAAAGTTCTTGGTCTTACTTTGTCTATTTAGAACTGGGTTGTGGAATTGTTGAAATACGTACAATATAAATTTCGGTTTCTATCGATATTTTGTATATTATGGCTGCTTGAGTATTAACAGGTAAACAGTTTATTATCTTATTTTATATAGTTGTAAACATAGTGGTATATTAAAATAAATATCTAAGAATATGCAAAATGGTGTATGCTTTAGGTTTAGGTCGCAAGCTTTGCTATTCGTCACCAGCAAGGAGCGGTTGTCAATGAAGAAAGTGTCACTGCAGGTAAGAAAACAAGTGAAAGCCACTTTGACACAACAAAGAAGCTGACCTGCGGTTAATTAATTAAATCATTAACGATGGTAGCCAAAACTGCAGATCAACCTTCTTGCTGCGCGTACAACGCGGAAGCTCTTGAAAAATTTCGTACAATTACCGCGATGGCCGAGCTAACTCAATCGGCGATATGGTCGTGGGTTCAAATCCCCACTATGCACCCCTGTAAAGTCTTCAAAAAAATACAAATAACCCCTTTGTGGGTCGTTAAATTAATTGAATAGCAAGGTAAATCGAATGATATGCATATCGCTGTCAGTTATAAAAAACCTTTCTGTCTAGGCTGTTATAAGCAAAAAAACGTGGGTGCTTCTTCCACAAAAAGGGCGTAAAGTTCACATAAAAATTCAAAGCTATCTTTAATTAAACAACAATGAATGTTCTACTCAATGGGAAAGAAATTGAAGTACTGGTATAACCAGCCCGGGTTTAACAACCGAAAGCACTAACTTCTGACGTCCTGTACTTCTTAAGTGGTAGTGCAGTCGAGGGGTTGCTACACAGGATTATTCTTAACGCGATGCGGCGGCTTGACCAAGAGCAGACCACATTGCAGCATCGACGCTGAAGGTAGCTGACGGCCGTTTAAAATTGTGACGGGAAGCTGGCCTCCAAGTGTAAAATTATGAGGCGAAAATGATTACTTCCAGGTAAAATTTCCAGGAGAAGATTTCCGGATAAAAAATAATTCCTGGTAAAACTTGTGAGTTCCAGGCGAAAATAATTCCTGGTAAAAGCTAAATATATGCAATTAATATGAGGATAACAGAAAGAAAAACGCATCGTACCTGAATTCAATTTTCAGCTTTCAAACACAATCGTCGGCGTAATTAGCACGAAGAAAAACACTTACCGCGATGGTCGAGCTAACTCAATCGGCGATATGGTCGTGGGTTCAAATCACCAGCTATGCACCCCTGTAAAGTTTTCAAAAAAATATTGTTGGGCACCAGAAACCAGATGGTTTCGATTAAAAATAAATGAACTACAAGTAATCAGAGTTTATTAAATATTAAATAATCTTGCAGTCAATAACTGTGATTTAAGCAATTTGCAATAATACAAGCAAACAAACTAAAGGTTGCCACATGGCGTTAATACAAATAACTCCTTTGTGGGTCATTAAATTAATTGAAATAGCAAGATAAATCGAGTGATATGCATATCGCTGTCATTTATAAAAAACCTTTCTGTCTAGGCTGTTGCAAGCAAAAAAAAAACGTGGGTGTTCCTTCCACAAAAAGGCCAAAAGTGCACATAAAAATTCAAATCTTTAATTAAACAACACTGAATGTTCTACTCAATGGGAAATAAATTGAAGTACTGGTATAACCAGCCCGGGTTTAACAACCGAAAGCACTAACCTCTGGCGTCCTGTACTTCTTAAGTGGTAGTGCAGTCGAGGGGTTGCTACACAGGATTATTCTTAACACGATGCGGCGGCTTGACAAAGAGCAGACCACATTGCAGCATCGACGCTGAAGGTAGCTGACAGCCGTTTATAATTGTGACGGGAAGCTGGCCTCCAAGTGTAAAATTATCAGGCGAAAATGATTACTTCCAGGTAAAATTTCCAGGAGAAGATTTCCGGATAAAAAATAATTCCTGGTAAAACTTGTGAGTTCCAGGCGAAAATAATTCCTGGTAAAAGCTAAATATATGCAATTAATATGAGGATAACAGAAAGAAAAACGCATCGTACCTGAATTCAATTTTCAGCTTTCAAACACAATCGTCGGCGTAATTAGCACGAAGAAAAACACTTACCGCGATGGTCGAGCTAACTCAATCGGCGATATGGTCGTGGGTTCAAATCACCAGCTATGCACCCCTGTAAAGTTTTCAAAAAAATATTGTTGGGCACCAGAAACCAGATGGTTTCGATTAAAAATAAATGAACTACAAGTAATCAGAGTTTATTAAATATTAAACAATCTTGCAGTCAATAACTGTGATTTAAGCAATTTGCAATAATACAAGCAAACAAACTAAAGGTTGCCACATGGCGTTAATACAAATAACTCTGTTGTGGGTCATTAAATTAATTGAAATAGCAAGATAAATCGAGTGATATACATATCGCTGTCATTTATAAAAAACCTTTCTGTCTAGGCTGTTGCAAGCAAAAAAAAACGTGGGTGTTCCTTCCACAAAAAGGCCAAAAGTGCACATAAAAATTCAAATCTTTAATTAAACAACACTGAATGTTCTACTCAATGGGAAATAAATTGAAGTACTGGTATAACCAGCCCGGGTTTAACAACCGAAAGCACTAAACTCTGGCGTCCTGTACTTCTTAAGTGGTAGTGCAGTCGAGGGGTTGCTACACAGGATTATTCTTAACACGATGCGGCGGCTTGACCAAGAGCAGACCACATTGCAGCATCGACGCTGAAGGTAGCTGACGGCCGTTTATAATTGTGACGGGAAGCTGGCCTACAAGTGTAAAATTATCAGGCGAAAATGATTACTTCCAGGTAAAATTTCCAGGAGAAGATTTCCGGATAAAAAATAATTCCTGGTAAAACTTGTGAGTTCCAGGCGAAAATAATTCCTGGTAAAAACTTGTGGGTTCCAGGCGAAAATAATTCCTGGTAAAAGCTAAATAAATGCAATTAATATGAGGATAACAGAAAGAAAAACCAATCGTACCTGAATTCAATTTTCAGCTTTCAAACACAATCGTCGTGGCGTAATTAACACGAAGAAAAACACTTACCGCGATGGTCGAGCTAACTCAATCGACGATATGGTCGTGGGTTCAAATCACCAGCTGTGCATCCCTGTAAAGTCTTCAAAAAAATATTGTTGGGCGCCAGAAACCAGATGGTTTCGATTAAAAATAAATGAACTACAAGTAATCAGAGTTTATTAAATATTAAACAATCTTGCAGTCAATAACTGTGATTTATGCAATATGGAGTTTATTCAAAATTTGCAATAATACAAGCAAACAAAGTAAAGGTTGCCACACGCGTTAATACAAATAACCCCTTTGTGGGTGGTTAAATTAATTGAAATAGCAAGGTAAATCGAGTGATATGCATATCGCTGTTATTTATAAAAAACCTCTCTGTCTAAGCTGTTATAAAGCAAAAAAAACGTGGGTGCTCCTTCCACAAAAAGGGCGTAAAGTGCACATAAAAATTCAAAGCTATCTTTAATTAAACAACAGTGAATGTTCTACTCAATGGGAAACAAATTGAAGTACTGGTATAACCAGCCCAGGTTTAATAATCGAAAGCACTAACTTCTGGCGTCCTGTACTTCTTAAGCGGTAGTGCAGTCGAGGAGTTGCTACACAGGATTATTCTTAACGCGATGCGGCGGTTTGACCAAGTGCAGACCACATTGCAGCATCGACGCTGAAGGTAGCTGACGGCCGTTTAAAATTGTGACAGGAAGCTGGCCTCCAAATGTAAAATTATCAGGCGAAAATGATTACTTGCAGGAGAAGATTTCCGAATAAAAAATAATTCCTGGTAAAACTTGTGAGTTACAGGCGAAAATAATTCCTGGTAAAAACTTGTGGGTTCCAGGCGAAAATAATTCCTTGTAAAAACTTGTGGGTTCCAGGCGAAAGTAACTCCTGGTAAAACTTGTGGGTTTCAGGCGAAAATAATTCCTTGTAAAACTTGTGAGTTCAAGGCGAAAATAATTCCTGGTAAAAACTTGTGGGTTCCAGGCGAAAATAACTCCTGGTAAAACTTGTGGGTTTCAGGCGAAAATAATTCCTGGAAAAACTTGTGAGTTCAAGGCGAAAGTAATTCCTGGTAAAAACTTGTGAGTTACAGGCGAAAATAATTCCTGGTGAAAACGTGTGGGTTCCAAGCGAAAATAATTCCTGGTAAAAACTTGTGGGTTCCAGGCGAAAATAACTTCTGGTAAAACTTGTGAGTTCCAGGCGAAATAATTCCTGGTAAAAACTTGTGAGTTCCAGGCGAAAATAATTCCTGGTAAAACTTGTGAGTTCCAGGCAAAAATCATTCCTGGTAAAAGCTAAAGAAATGCAATTAATAGGAGGATAACAGAAAGAAAAACCCATCGTACCTGAATTCAATTTTCAGCTTTCAAACACAATCGTCGTGGCGTAATTAGCACGAAGAAAATTCTCGCGAGCAAGTGGCTTGTTTGAGGAACGAAAATATAATGCCTCCGCTTTCGGACAATCGAAATGCTGCAAACTGGGCCTTTGAGATAAGCCAGCGAATGTTTGTGGGGCTTTCCAGAATTGGTACGAAATGAGCGAACTAATAAATTGAAATAGTTCGAAATACAATTTAATTATTATCTGAAAACAATATACAGGCTAGTCCTGAAGTAATTGGTATATGGAGAAAACATTCAAGCGAAGCCGAAAAATGATTTCAACTTACTCTAGAAAAGAGCAATCGTAGAAGTGCTTGTTACATAGTAATGTGACGGATCTTTCGGAAAGCAGATGCACATACAGGCTTACCTCGCCGTTCGTGCGGGTTACGTTCCAGAAGAATGCCGCAAGCGCAAAGCCGCAATGCACAAGTAAATATAAATAATTTATTTTTACTATGCAACCTCAAAAACCCAAAACTTTTCTGTTTTTTGTCTGGAAAACCTGAAGCAGAACGCTTGAGAAGACAGTCAAGCTTGAACTAAAATTCCATACGTAACATAAGTCTGCCACTTGAATCTAGAGCTCGAATGTCCATTTGTTTATGCAAGTTATAATTTTACAATTTATTTCAGGTCCAATTTGGTAAAAAGAGATTCAAAGGAATAGGCCCGATAAGTGTGTTTACAAGTTTGTGATAAATAATGTTATTTAGGTGTTCACGACATAACCCGCATACGTCCGCTTTATTTACTTACGGCCGGTCTTATAAAGGTCACTAATCTGGCGTTAACAGGGTGTCTAGCGACCGGGAATTTGAAAGTGCCCTTGAAAATGCGGGAAATATGCTGGAATTTCTTAGGCAACCGGGAATTTTTTATCCAAGGGAATTTGCAGTAATTTTTGCTATTTTACGGAAATAATAAGCGAAATTTCCGTAAAATTTTTCGGATTATCTGGAATAATTGCAAAAATGTACGGGACGCGCGAAGACAGGTCGTTGTTGTTTTTTTTGTTTTTTTTAATGAATACCCGAAAAAGTCAGACCTGAAGACCAGAAAGTATCCGGGAATCCTAATAAAATGACCGGGAAAATACGGGAATTTTGATTGCCATATCTGCTAGATAACCTGGTTAACTTTAAATCGCTGTTAAAATGGTCAAAACGTTGGCGCTTATGACATATTATTCATTAGTCAACAAATTTTTATGCGCTTTTGTTTATTTTAACAGCGAATTAAAGTTAACGTCAGATTAGTGGCCTTTATAATGAGCCATTTACACGAAGAAGAATTTCTGGTACAGTGACGTTACAAGTTTTCTCTGTCCAATATTCACGCGTATTAGAAAGAGACAAGCAGTGTCTTACAAGTCCGTTCCTACCATATATATAATACACATATATTGCTAGTAGGGCCTGGAAACGTCAGAAAACATTACGGCGCCGACATAGTCTCACTTAGAGTATAACGCGTCTCGTGCGCATGCGTGAGAATTCGAACTCCGCCTTTAAAAGCGAATTTTAAACTTGCTCACTTCCCCATTGGCCGGACGACGCCGCCGCGCTTGCACACAGCTCATCATTATACATTGAAGAGTTGGTTGTCTGTCTCACTTCCTTGGCCAGTTTCCCACTCATAGCCGCTAGCAATATAGTAAGTATTAGATATATGGTTCCTACAAGAAAACTTTTACCGGCAAACTGGAACATGCGCTGCTTTCTACAAGTTTTCGTTAAAAGTTCCACCTTCGCGAAAGCGCATTTTTCGCAAATCCGTAATACCAACCTGTGCCAATTCGTAAACATAACCTCTTCGTTGCGTTAGTAAACACAACTTTGTTACCTGATTTTAAGTTTTGTTCTTGTGTCAAAGACATATTTATGTTAAAAAGGCGGCAGTGGAAAAGGGGAGGAATTCAATTACTGATACATTTGTATGAAAATTACGAAAAAATCTAAGCTAGCCCCATATATGTATTATACATATATTGCTAGTAGGGCCTCGGAACGCCCGAAAACATTACGGCGCCGACGTAGTCTCACTTTGAGTATAACGCGTCTCGTGCGCATGCGTGAGAATTCGAACTCGGCCTTTAGAAGTGAATTTTAAACTTGACCACTTTCCCATTGGGCGGACGACGCCGGCGCGCTTGCCCACAGCTCACCACATACATTGAAGAGTTGGTTGTCTGCCTTTGGCTTCGTTTCATAATTTTCATGTCTATGCATAAACGTCGACTTTTAGCACTTGTTGCATAAATAGCTATTAAGACACCCGGTAGTAGTGCATAGTGTGTGTTTATAAATTACAATAAAGACTTTTTATCCGCAAACGTCACAAAAGTGACAACTTATGTGTCTTTATTGACAAGGTAAAAGTGTTACTTTATCTGCCTAAGCAGATAAAATAGCGACTTTTGCGTACTTTATCTGCCTAAGCACACAAAATCTTTGCTCTCTTTCTTTTTTTCTATGTTTGTTAGCTATCTACTCCAAAGATACTGGACCGATTAAATTTTATGATGGCTTAAAATTTTGCAAATTTTTAGACTTAGATCGTAGGCCGGTTTTTATTTTCAAAAAGAGTACGAAAAAGTTTTAATTTAAATAAACCTTTAAGCAGCGGATCGGAGCATCTGTCGCCGTGGGTTAAGGTGTGACAGCTGCTGTGGCGGTGTGCTATTAGCTCGGGTGATTCAGTATGTTCATATATCATTACAGTAGCGCGTTATTTGAACAACAGAGGTTGGCGCAGGGGTACAGTGCTTGCCTGTCACGCGGGTGGCCCGGGTTCGATTCCCGGCCGATGCATCCTTTTTTTAAAATTTATATTAATGAAATTTACCTGAATACGTTTGCGGATAAAATAGTATATGTTATTCGGAGTAAAAGTGATGCTTTATGTGGCTTAGCTGAATTATTTGCCTCACTGACGTTCGGCTAAATAAACTTCAGCTTCGCCACATAAAGCATCACTTTTACTCCTAATAACATAATCTACTATTATTTGAAATCGGCATTAAAGTAATCCATTGTTTTACGACTTTTTTGAAGGTGGCGAGGCGACAGATAAACGTCAACCAACGTTAACATAACCTACAAATGTTGGTTAAAATGTTGTAATTTCACGATTTCTCAATTTCAAATAAAACATAATGTACTCCTATGCACTGAAGTTCCTTTTTATCCCTCATGTGGTTTATTTGCCTTGACCCTACGGGCCTCGGCAACTAAAACCACATTTGTGATAAAAAACTAAACTTCAGTGCCTTGGTCAAGAACACTATATAAGCCGTTCACGACCTTTTTGGGACAGAGTTGGCTATGATTTTTTCTTTTCATGTTGGACTAACTGATTCGGTGATGCAGCGGATACAACTTTATTTTTCTGTCAGTGTCTGTTCGACATTTTCTTGCCACCACATTGCCAGATTTATTATTTTAATATTCGTAAGAAAATAAATGATTTATCAAGTGTGTAAAAATAATTTTAATTTCCGTCAAAGGAAAAGTCAAATTGCTCAAAATAATTTTGTTACAACAAAAGATTTCCATTAAAAGATGTTACTTCGAATTTAAAGAGGACAGACCAGATTTAAAAGAACACGAGTTGATGTCGAGACTAGGGAATATATTTGCTGTACGTTAAAATGATGCATTATTGTTAAATACTTGTAAGAACGTAATGTTAAACCGATGGTTTAAAGAAGATCAACAGAGATGAAAATAGAATAGTACGCAAGTATAAGAAGAATTAACCGATAACTCGAACTCATTGGTAATGCGCAATCGTGTACAGCTTTAATGGTTTGAGTAATGGGCTAATGGCCGATTTCAGCAGAATAGCTGACCGCAGATGATTCAGTATTTTGTTTGTGCTTTGAGTAGTGGTTATGAAAAGAATTAGTTGCAAGAATGGATTACTATATTTGTACAAACAATAACAGCGTACATAAATACAATAATCCAGCGTAATGTATAATAATTTACTACCTACCTATTTATTACTATTTTGGTGTTGAAATGTTATGTGGCAGATGTGAAAATCAACATGAAGTAAAATCAGCAAGCCATCCATTTGACAAGATATTTACATTTTTCACGTGTTAATTTCTGTAAGACCAATATTGCTCAATTGATCTACTAAATTGATTTGGCATCAGTTTGTGATGTCTTTATTCTTCCACAACAGCAAGTAAGCAAGCAAGCATGCAGCATTGCAGCAAGCATGTAAAGTATGTAAAATAAAGTGGCATATTCATATCATGTACAAAATTCTTATACAAACTGCAATAAACATTAATGTTTGTAATTGAATGCTTTTGTTATGCATTATTTCTCATTTTCATTTCTGTCGTCCATTCTCAAATCATTTAATTTTTTCATCCTTAATTTAAACAGAGATCCGGCAACAATGTACCTATTCAGAAAATATAACCTTAAACTGAAAGCAACCTAACCCAACACAAAAAGTGTCAATTTCCATTAGGGAGTTTAGTTGCCACAGAAGTACTAACAACAAAATTACTAGATGATCATAGCCTCACCTGACCCAAAAAGATCGTGAACGGCTTATACTAAGGACACGCAACTCCCGTTTCGAAGCGGACCGCTAAAAGCTGACAAGTAAGGCGGCCGTGGTGTACAATTATTCATTCACAAAACTCGTGAACTGTCAATGTCAAACATTTGCTGAGTGTAACTGGAAATTCGGACCATGTTTTAACAATTAATAACACACTTGAAATACACTCCATTGGATTAACAACCGTAAACTGACTTTTAACCGCGATTACAGGTTAATTTAGCTCGCTTCCAACTCTCGAACGGCAGTACACGCTGTCGACAGCGCCGCGACGGCTATCCCCGACATAAGGGCCGCTTTTATATACAGCCGTCATAGGAAGTTGCATCTCCTTAGTATAGTCTTCTTGGCCTTGGTATACAAACTACTATTACTTAAACATGCACACGTCGAACATGAAACTGAATAATAATTATTATTATGTAGCACTAAAGCCTAGTAGGCCTATGGCTTGTTTCACTGTTTTTTTCCACTCGTTTTTATCGCTAGTTTTCTCGCGCCAGTTTTTGATACCGCACTGTTCTACATCTTCCATTACTTCCTTTTTCCATCTTGATCTCGGTCTTCCTTTCCTTCTTCCTCCTATACTACTTTCCATTAGGTTTTTTTGGAATCCTGCTGTTGTGAATCCTTGTTACATGCCCTAACCAACTCTTTATTGGTTCTTATTTCCCACGTATCCCTTACTTTCTTTCCTCCATACACCTTCTTGAGCACTTTCCTCTCCCATATTCTTAACATTTTGCATTCCGTCGTTCCTAATGTCCAAACTTCACTAGCGTACGTTACAATTGGCCTTCTAATGGTTTTGTATATTTTTACTTTTAGCCTTCTCGATAAGTTTTTATTGTACATGCAGAATAGTTATCACTCCGTAATTAATTATTACTCTGTAATTTTATTATGAATCGATGGTTAAAAATGGGGAGTTTTGTAAAGTCTGACAATCAGCTGGAAGAGCAATCAATTGCTACTTCTACACAGGTTGGCGATACTCAAAGTTGTAGTGAGGTACCGTCTCGCCAGACTGAAAGCAAGGAAACAATAGGCAAACACAATGAGAACAGCGGCAACTATTTACGAATGGGTTTTTATTTTACCGGGGATGAGTCAGAACTTAAACCGCTTTGTGCAATTTGTAATGAAGTCCTGGCCAACAGCAGTTTAAAGCCATCACTTTGTTACAGTATCAAACTCGCGACTGTGTGAGTGCCAAATAACTAGACAAGTCCGAGAAACGTGCACGCTCACCCTGGAAATCGTAAGAACCGGCTAAAGGCCTCGGCTCAGATACGCTCAGGGAGGGGGGGGGGTTCTAAAACGAGACACCACAGAGCAAGCGTGTTGATGTATATATAGGGTGTTACCGAATAAATGGTCGCCACAAGGTCCGACTCAAGGAAACCCACGCTCAACCAAACCTTGCAAGTCAAACGGGGTAGGATTCTCGAATATTGACTCTGGGGAACAACAGTGTAGCGACAGCGCGCCAACCTACCTGCATCACTCAAGTACCGCTCGCCAGGCCTGGCTTTACATCGATCTTGACATGGAGACGGGATCACCCTGTAAACAAACATGTATACAAACCAGGAATAATCATACGACAATTATAATAAACCAATCTATTAGGCCAAAACTCTGGCCGTCAGTTACAAAAAAGTGGCAGAACAGTCTTATCTTAAAAGGACTACATAAGAACCCCAGCTGGGAACGCCCTAGCTAACATCAGCACTCACCTAAAGACAGGCGAAATCAAGAATGCGCAGTATTTCAGTCAAATACTAATAGCCCAATCTATTTAGCTAAGCTCGCAAACGTGAATCGCAGAAATGAACACACTGTACTTTATTCAGTGTACAAAGATTAATTGCAACAGTGGAAGCATCATGCTTGGGTTAGTTACAGATAACGACTCTACTTGATTAAGTTCGGTCAAGTGAAATGCAAAACGTCAAATGTAACATAGCAGCGTATTTCATGAGTTGTACGCTAATGAAAAATCTAATGAGCGCACACAGTGCGGCGTTTAAATGTAATTTGGCGGCGTACTTAATGAGTTGTACACTAATGAATTGTCTGAATGAACGCACACCGTGCGGCGTTTAAATGTAATATAACCGCGCATTTACTTAGTTGCACACACAAATGAAGTGTAAAATACCTTGTTTTAGGCAGTTCGGCCCTGGGGCATAACGTCGGAATGCTGCAAACGGCGGCGACCTGTCACTACAGCTGTCAATCATTAGGCTTGGGGGGGCCGGTGTAATTCGGAAACGTCCAGACAATTCCCCTGTATTTATTCGGACACGGCGGTGTAACACCACCTCGGCGATCACACGCCTAAGGAGCCGTTGAATTATGCTACTCGCATAAATAATCCCATTGAAAGAAAACTGACATCTGAGCTAACCAGCTCGCGAAAAACTGTACGAGCGGCTACGGCAGTTTTCGGACCTCCTCACCTAACCTCACAACGGTACACCCCACTCACAACGCCTATTCGTTACTGTCTGCCTCCAAGAAGCCACAAACCAATTTTTGCCCTCGCTGCCGACCGCACGCCAACAGATGCGTCCAATCACAGCGCGAGCTGCGTCGCAGCCGGCAATGCGGGAATGTTAGCAAGCGACAGAGGTAGAAACTTTCTACTTGCACTCACGGGCTAAATTTTGAATAATTTAAAAACAGACGCTCGTGTCCGACTTTTGTTTGATGCGAAAAACTGAAGCGTTATGCAATAAGTTAAGACTGAAAGGGCCCTGACATACAGGTAGGCTCACCAACTCTGTCTCAAAACTATGCGAAATTGTTAAATAACTATCGGAATTGCAGAGAAATAAAATAGCCTGACAATTTCTCCGTAGACACATTGAAACAAAACATCCGACGTACAAGGATAAACTTGTGCATTTTAAAAGAAAATAAGCTGGTAATAAGAAGTGTAGTGTTACGTTCATTTTGTCGTTCTGCATGCAATAGTTGAAATAATTAATTAGATTTTGCAATTGGCATTTATTTCGTAACAATACAATAATTTTCCCTAAGTGGTTAGGCAACTCTATTAACATCATTCTCAAATTTGCATAAGGAACAGCTGTCTTTATCAGTTTAAAGCACACTCTGCATTCCTCAGTTTTTCTGTTGGCCCACTTTCAAATTTTTGGAACTTTGATAAGCTGATTTAGTCTGTTTTTGGGCAATTTTCGGCCATTTCCTGGCGAGTCTTGTTTCGTGTTAGTTGGATCGCTCCTAATGGGGGTCCTTGTCTCAACGGTCTTGGTGGCCAACTTCATTTTTCGAAGGATATGAGACGCATCGCAACCCCTTTTGAATGTTCCGGTGATTTTGGTTATATCACCGGCATTCGTTTCGTCACTGATGGATTTGGTTGGAGGTCCCTTCGTTGCATGCTGGACTGAACGATTTGGCTGCTTTACATATTAAGGTTAGTAGTTAGTAGTTGCCTACGGTTTCCTCCCTTTAGCGTCGTAATCTACCTGGAAAATTTGTATTTTTAGCTTTTTTATTTTATCTTGGAAATGTGTTTCTACGTGGATTGGTTCTCGCCGTGTTGGTGTAATTGGTTTTGCCTGGATCATGCGGTGCTGGCCGCCCGTTCCTGCAGCCTAGATTTGCTGTCATTCCCCTGAGAGCGCTGCCTCGTCGCACATGCTGAAAGTCATCTGCAGACTAGGGCGAGGCTGTCTCTATGGCCAGCGTACCTACTTGGTTGTCATTTCCCCACCAGCAGCTCGGCTCCACGTACCGTGTGTATCTGAGGTTAATTTGAATTGTTTAGTATTACCTTTTGAATTGCTATACCTATTAGTATTTTGCGTACAACGATGTTTGGTGCTTATTAGATATTGGATTAATTGGTTCACTTACCTCTTTGTTTAGCAGCCATGTTTAGATTGCTTTGATTTGTATTGCGGCTGCTTAAGTAATCACTTCTGTTCATGTAATCTTCACGCGTAACAACCATATATGTATTACTACTATATATTACTATTATAGCTAGCGGCTATGACTAAGGAGGTCACAGCGTAAGTGAGACAGACAACCAACTCTTCGATGTATTTAGTGAGCTGTGCGCAAGCGCGTCGTCCGAGCGGTGGGGAAATGAATCTCACGGTCAAGTTTGAAATTCGCTTCTAAAAGCGGAGTTGGAATTCTGAGGCACGCGCACGAAACGCGTAGTACTCAGAGTAATACTATGTCGGCGCCGTAATGTTTTTAGCCGTTCCCAGGGCCTGCTAGCAATATAGTAAGTATTAAATATATGGTAACAGCGTAGTACGTTGACAGCAATTCGATTTTGCATAGCTGTCAATTTGAATTTTTATAGTAAAGTTTAGGGTTTAGGATGACCGCAAGTACTAACTTAGAGCTTCAGAAAACACTCTAAGAATTTATTATAGGACCTAGCACCCCTGTGAGATTTTATAACCTACTGGTACCGCCCCGTCTAAATTTTGGTGTGCAGTAAAGTCAATTTAATTTAGCCAGCTATCGGGGTTGAATGTTGGCCTTACTTTATGCTTGCGCTGTTCGCACCCCTTTGTTTTGCATTCCGCTTAACGGAGTATAGTTGAGTATTTAAAGCTTTCTGCGTTTTGATCGTAGGTTAATGTAGTCATGCCACGTGTTGTGTCGATCTCCGCTTCACGGGGACAGCTACTGCATTTGTGTTTAGACATGCTACTGCATGCTAGTTACAAAACAACACAGTGTCGCGGAGAATTAATGATGTGGAAGGTGAAATTTTGAAAAAAATAAAATTGAAAATTGAAATCAATACTGTTGTGCGTGGTGAAAAGCGACACCATTCCTGAAGCGCTCCTGTCTAGTAAAGCACGATGGAACTAAACCGAAGACGGTTGATAAAAAATCCCTGATAGTAACCTCGTTTGAAAGAAAATTATTTTACTTGAAAGTTCTACATGAGCCTCCGAATAGACAGATCTAACCAAGACAAATGTGCAATGAATAATAAATAATTAATTCGAAAGGAGAAAAATCGTGAAAGAAAAATAAATCAATATAATGATGCTTACAGAAACAAAGGAAAAGGATAGAGGAACCAAAAACAGATAATTCAGTTATGATATGGTTTGGCGTCCGTACCGACAGCGAGTGATAGTCAAGGTGATCAGTGCTGCCGTTAATAAAATAGCCGAATATTTTCAACTAATGCCGAAAATACCCGACTTTACCCGCACCCACAAAACTACTATTTTTTGAACAAACAAGTTAACAAAAATGTTTATACAGGTTTCCACATGTAGGAAAGGTTCTAACTATAATTTTCATCCATAGATTTTTTTGTTAGGGATCCAAAAGGACTCCATCATAAATGAGTCCGATCATATACAGGATTCCACTGTTACTGTTAGAATCTCAGATTCTCGAGTAGCGACTTTCCACCACACGCCTACACAATGCGGCTCATCTCTGATTCTTGAAAATACCCGTTTACAATTTGAAGCTACGCATAACAATAGAATTGCTGAAGTTATTACTTATAAAAAATATGTAAAGGGCTTTACTAAAACATATCTTAACGTTCTTAAGAATACTGAAACAATAAAAGGAAACACTTAGTAACGCAAATTACATCAATTTGCAAATTAAAAAAGTACTCAGCGTGATTTCAGAGCCTGTCGAAGGTATTTCCAGGAGAAGCAGCGGGCTGTGCATAGGGTGACCACTTTTCAATTTATACAAACCCGGAGATCCTTCGTAAGTAAAAAAGGGTTTTCTTCAATAAGAAATACATAATGTTTATAGAACACAAAAAGTAAGCAAATAAAAACCATGTTTTTATTCATTTCTATTAATGGTTGGCAAAAATAATGCAAGGTGTAACTAAAACACTTGTCCATGTCATACGGCGTAATAAACACGGATTATTTCTGCTTGATCTGCATGTATTCAAAATAAAACATCAACATAGACGGTCACCCTTCACTATAGTTGCACTAACTAAGATTACCGGCTGATGCAGGCTATTCTCTATTCGGTTTTACACTCTTGCAAAATCGCAGACAGAATATTAAGATAAATAGAAAGAGATATATTATACCTTTGATTACAATAAAATTAAAGATTATATGCTTACGCAGTGCACAAGACCTGCGGCGATTTTATTTTTATTACGAGTAAGATAACCAACTTACGGTAAAGTTGGACATTATAAAATTAGCGTAACCCGAAGAAATTATAACAAAACCCAGAGCCCGGAAATCTGGTGTTGAAACCCTGAAACTCCGGGTAAAACCCTGAGAGGTGGTCACCCTAGCCGTGCATAGCGCACCCGTCGATCTCATCCTGCAACAGAGCTGTGCCTCGTGTTGCTGCCTTGCGACTGCATTACATTGAATAAGCTTATTGTTGCCCACGTTTGCTTTTTTACAACATTTACCATGTATCTCTTGGTCCCCATTTTTGTCAAAGCAAAAATAGACAGTCTTTTAAAGATGCTCACCCTGTATACATTTGACCGATTTTTTGCGGTTTCATGCCAGGCAGACATTTAATCCGCATACAAAATATCGTCTTCCTTAAACAAATAGTTTTTGAGCTAAATAGGCAAAAGACAGACAGACAGACGAAAATGAGAAAACCAACCAATAAACCAACTGTTGATTGCGAAACACGTGACCATATTTTAATAGATAAATAAAGCAAATTCCTAAAACATACCTATAGTAAACCTATAGTAAACAAATCGACTTTTAAAAGCACGCCAAATAATATACTTTAACCTAACGTTTTGACACTTTCACCTGTTAACTCTGTCTAGAGTGAAGCTAAAGCAGCTAGATCACTTGCTGGGCGTAGGTAGGCACCAAATCATCGCCTGTGTTAGGTTATGTTAGTACATTTTAAAGGCGCAGTTTTTGTTAATCAACTCAGGCGACGCACTAAAGTTTATAAGTTCCCCCATTACCCGATGTAACGCCTCGTTTCAATTTTATTTCAATAGCCCGTTAATACATTTAGCACCTTCTGTCGGACCACCTTACAGCTAAATATTGTAGCAAAAGAATTCAGATTCATCGCAGCAAGCATTCACGTTTTGAGATAAACATCTGCAGCGTTTTCCCGTCTCAGCTTGTTGTGAAATTCGATTCGGAGTAGGCCGTTGAAACAGTGGAACCGCTCGAATAGTATTGCTTTTCCAAGAGGCCGTTCTAGTTTTTAAGCAAGCGGGTCTCTAGAGCGTTGGTTTTAGCGGGCGCGCATTCAGCTGGATCGCTTTGTGCCTTCCAATAATTGAAATAGCTGCGACGCGTTTCCTACACAAATAGGCCGAGAACACCGTTCGGCCGGCTGCTATGGACTTACATGAATGCTAAAATACGGCAACTACGGGTCCCCGTGGCTCTTACGAGGCTTGTTTAGCTCCCCATTTCGCTTCTACACATTGGCCAGGAATTCCAGAGCACAGTGCTGTTTTTTTGCCGCTGTTTGCTATTTACTCGGCTTAGAGTCTTCATGGATAAATGCAACGCATCATGATTTTCCTGCCGATTGCTGGACTTCCGCAACAAATTAAATTGTAAGTACATGCCCTTATCAGCTTTTTTTATCAACAAAGGCATTTGCCGTAACTATGTCAGTTCCTACTAAGGCCTTAGCAATTTAAACTGAGCGTGTTTAATTAATCTTTTGGCTCAATCATTTATACCGCCAAAGAGCGAGAATTTAAATAATTGCTGAAATAAGCATGGGTACTGTAATCTCAAATGAGCCGCGCACTAGGCATTGTCCGTTTAAGTCAATTGCGATAGCACAGGTGTTATCCTAAGTTGTTATTTGAGCTATAATCAGCTATTTGTGAATTCTTACTTTGAATTGAAGTTTTTAATATGTTTGCGTTGTTTGTATTGTCCCGATATACAGTTACATGTGTGGGTAAGCTGGGTGACGCCAACTTTGATTTATTGGTTTCTCATTGAATATTAAATATTCCCTTGACTATTACTGTTTGTATTTGTTGTTGTTCGCATTACTACATTTAGATTGAGGTATGCAGCGAAGCTTACAAGATATCTGTTGATTTATTTTACTAGCTACGTTTGTTTTATATGTTGTGACTAACGACAAGGCGCCCAATTTTTAATAATCTTACTGTTCAATATAAAAGCCCGAAGCATTTCTTAACCTAGTCCTTACACCATGCCATATCAGGCCAAGAGTTAAAAGAGCTATCCGAGGCCCTTGTCAACCATTCGTTTAAGAGCGGTACACAGATAGATGGCACTACTTGTTTTAAAATAAAGCGTGGTATCCTGTTTTACCCAACTTTCCCCTACTTATACAAAACAAGCATCCAAATACCCAGTTAATGTATAATAATGAACTACATAATCATAATACAAAATCCAGAGTATTGTCTTGCCTGTAATATGTTCCACCCTGAGGAAAAATTCAATGTATTTGAGGGGCAAGACACAAAAAGTGGGACACTTAATATATCATAATTTTGCAACACTGATACACTAACAGTAAATTATTAATTTTATACAATAATGCAGTCAAAGTAAAACTGTAACATTACTGTATTACAATTTATGGCATAAATATTTTAAAAATGCAAAATTCCGTAACTCGAGCTTTCGATGACTCGAGTTTTTTTGTCTTCCCCTGGCAGTTCGAGTTAAAGACGTTTGACTGTATTATTACCTTTATAAAAGTAGTTACATATTTAATTTTAAAAATTCTAAGGTGAATTTCACCCATTGATTTATCCGGAAATCTATATAGACATTTTTTGAAATATAATTTACGTTTTGAGGAAAGTGATCATTTGACCCGAGTAGCCATACTACCGTTCTTTTATTCTAAAAACTGAAATTGCAGGATGCACGCATTCAATCAATTGCACCTCAACTAACGACAATTCGCTTAGATCAGGAAGTTGTTCTCCGGATCCCTTCCATTGTCACCAGAAAATGGGTTCAATTTACGCTTGTATGTTCCCTGATTTCATACAAATCTGGAAAACGATTTATACGGAAATCACAATCTCCCCAAATTAGAGACTTTTGGAATTTTTCAGTCATTCCAAGTCGCCTCCGACACTTCTTCCCGCATACGTGAATCCTTCCCGCATATCTCTTTCATCTGTCAGAGACGTGTATTTTTCTGTCCTCTCTTCCACTCCTCTATCTCATTTGTGAAAGACGGCTCTCCTGCTCTAATGTCCCATTTTTCCTATTTTCATTAACTTTTTCTCGTTTGCTAACTGGCCTTTGTAGCCCTTTTGTGGCAACATTTCTACGGACTCAGTTTGAATTGCCTGGACATTTAAAGAGTTAATGCAGAACAAAGTACCAGTTGACACTCGCATGACCCGAATCAAATGTTTGAATAGGTCCTGGGTAGAGGCAAATGAACATGCCATAGCTGCACCATCAGGTGAGGCCTCATCTGTTGGCCTGTAGCATTCCACTGTCAGTTGCTAGTAAAACTCGTTAATTATAAACTGTAACAAAACCTAAGTAGTTACTTATGATACTTTTACAATAGGCCGGTTGCATAATATTTTTACCAAACAGTGGGCTATTGAGAAGTTTTCAAAAATAAAAGAAAACGCCATTTCATGCATTTGGAGAAAACAATTTCGTCTTGCTTGTATCCAGCGACGAAATAAGTTGAGTGTTCTTCCTAAGCTCTGAGATTTACAAATTCAAGACCCCTTCTGTAAGAATTGAGATTAAATAGATTTTTTTACCATGGCTTTGTTAATTATAGAAAAGCAGTTATAATTCTAACTGATAGATACATACTTCTTGAATTATTACTTATTCTAATGGGTATTTTCTAATTCAGCTTTTTTTTCTTCGATTATTAATTCTGTTCCTTTCGATGCCGTTGAAGGGCGGTGATTCAAGTTTCGGTTGAACACTCTGAATTTGTGAAGTTTTTCTAGCGACTGAGCTGAAATTAACTACAATGGCGGACTTAAACCAGATGGCTATAACAATACCTTACCACAACCTCCGGCTTTGTCATTCTTTCGATGGAGATGCTTCAAGTTAAAAAGATATTCGACAGCAGTTCTTGGCGGCATTATACCAGCTAGTCAACCCTATGTACTAGTGTAGGCCTTCAATATCCCACAGGAAACGTAGTCCCACACACAACCTGAAGTATGCTACAATTATAAATCGGTGTGAAACGTATGAAATTTCTCTCACCTTATATAATCATGGAATTTACTTGCACCTTAAGTAAATTCCATGACCCTTTTCCGTTGCACAGAACAAGACCGATTAAATTACCATAGGTTATTAGATAAATGCCATTTAAGGTTTAATATTATACTACTGGTTTATCAAACAATGGACGTTTCTTATACATAGGAGGTAAGAATAATCTGCAACCCCTTATACCGTTTACAGTGTCGGGGTGCCGGGTGCACCGAGCCGCTGAGAGGAGGTAAGAATTGAATTATAAAATATTGAACATTGAACGGCTGAGTGGTGATGCATATCTCACGGCACTTGTAAAAGTTAAGCTCTAGTCTGCTCGGTCAGTACTTGGATGGGTGAACATCTGGAGAGCGAGCGTAGTGTTCTAGCTTAGACAGACTCCACTACCTCAAGTACCTCCGCCGAATTTAAAAGTGTACATACCCTCAGCGCCTCGGTGCGCCCGGCAATCCGACACCATGTAAACGGTATAAGGGGTTACATTGAACGGAATATATTCGCAATCTTAGATAGGTTGAGAAACTATAAGTTCTTTCATTTCTCTCACCTATTTGCTTAAAATTTTAAAAGCAAAAGTAAACACCAATAATAATTATATTTACATAGATATTTTTTTCTTAAATTAATATAACTTCAATTCCTTATTCTACGATATTTACAAACTGCCATAACAACTATATTTCTGACCTCTCTTCTGGTCTAACCCTACGTAAGGGTGTAGTGACATCATGTTGCAAGTCTGTTGTTAGCTTGCCTCCAGGATTTCCTGTTCTGGGCGTGATGGGCTGCTTCCTGTAAGCTCTCCCCTGTCAAGTTCTTTAGTTGATCCACCCATCGGGGTGGGGAACGTCCCCTTGGCCTTCGGCCGTCGACTTTTCCCTCAATAATAAGTTTTTTCATTGCCTCTGGTCTCCTGGCAATATGTCTGAAGTACTTGAGGAACTGTTGGTTCACAGAGGTCGACAGTCTCGTTTTTACGCCGAGTTGTCTAAGGATCGAAACGTTGGTGCGGCGTGCTGTCCATGGTATTGAGCGTCGATCCTACGGCGGTCTGCCATCTTCACCGTCCAAGTATCTGCCGAGTATGTTGCGATGGATAAAATAAGGGTTCGGACCAATCTCAGTTTTGTCTTGGCCGTGACGGAGGTATCTTTCCATATCCGAGTGAGTTTTGTTGTCGAATTCCTCGCCATCGCAATGCGTCTTCGAATTTCAGGCTCGCACTCGCCAGTGTTGGTGATGACAGATCCTAGGTATTCGAAGCGACTGACGACCTCATAGCCAGCGACTCTCATGGCATCTGGGTTATTGTTGTTGGGGCGGTCTACGATTATCACTTTGGTCTTCAAGTTATTAATTTCGAGACCGTACACCCTACTCCGCACCTCTAGCTTCCGCATGACAGTTTCTAGTTCACGCTCGTCTTTCGCTATTATCAAGATGTCATCAACGTAACGTAAATTGCTGATTTTCCTACCACCAACTGCAATGCCGCCACACCAGTCTTCAAGGACCTCTCTCATGATGTATTCGCTGTAAACGTTGAAGAGGAGAGGGGATAAGATGCACCCTTGCCTCAATCCAGCGAAGATTGAGAAGTCATCTGAGAGAGTGTCGCTAACTCGCACCGCCGCCGTGCCCGAAGTGTACAATCGTTGGATCAAGTGTACCAGGTGTCTCGGTGTTCCCATTTCAATGAGAATGTGCCAAAGCTTAGACCATTTCACCTTGTCGAAGGCTTTCTTATAGTCCACGAAGCACATGAACATCCTGACGTTGAATTCTCTGGCTGCTTTCTCAACGAGCTGTCGAACGTTAAGGATCTGTTCACGAGTTCCTTTGCCTGGAACGAACCCCGTTTGCTCATCCGGTATGTGTGGAAGGAGGAAGGTCTTCAATGTCTCATTTAGTACCGTAAGCATGACTTTGCTGGCGTGGGAGATGAGAGAGCTCGTTCTATAGTTTCCGCAGTCAAGTGGGGAGCCCTTCTTGAGCAGCGGCGTGAAGATGGAGTGGTACCATTGCTTGGGCCATTCGCCAGACGTCCAGATCTTCTGGCATAGGCTGTGAAGGATATTGACTCTCTGTTCACCCATGTTCTTCAGCACTTCAGCGGTGATTCCATCGGATCCTGCTGCTTTCTGATTGCGCAATTTTTTTATCGCGCGTTTCACTTCCTCTTTGAGGATCGCTGGTTCGAGATCTTGCGTTAGGTCCCCTGAGGCGGGCTGTGACTCAGCGTGGTTCAGCCTGATACAGTATTCTCGCCACGTTTTGGCTATGTCTTTTAAGTTCGTCATGACGTTGCCTTGATCGTCCCTGATAGTTTGTGTTTTGGGTTTGAATTCTCGAGCCAGGTACTTCAACTTGTTGTAGAGTTCCGTGGAGCGGTTCTCAGTTGCGTGACTCTCCAGTTCCGCCCACAGTTTGTTGATATGCACGTTTTTGTCTTTTCTGCAAGCGCGCTTAATGTCAGTGTTCACTTCTTTCAGCAGCCGTTTATGTTGTTCGGGATCTGTGATTAGGAGCCGGATGTTGAGTCGCTTATCAACTAGTGACAAGGTTTCGTCTGACATCCAGTGCTGGCGTTTCAAGATTTTGTTACATTTTGGAATCTTATTAGCTGCCTCAGAAATCCATTTTTCTACCCCTCTCCAGATTTCATCACTGTTTCCCTCGAGGTCTGGTGGACCAATGTCTCGAAGAGCTTTCTGAAAGGCGACCGGCTCAGGAGCGATAATTCTCTTAGATTTTACTCTACTTGCTGGTTTGCTCAACTTGATCTTGAGATGAGCCCAGAGTAAGCGGTGGTCAGATCCACATTCAGCGCCTGGTCTGGTCTTGATGTTACGGAAGGAGGTTCTCCATCTTCCATCTTTTGTCTACGAGGATGTAGTCGATTTGGTTCTTATATCGTCCATTCGGTGAGGTCCACGTATAGAGAAGGCGTTTGTGATGTTTGAACATGGTGTTCATTATCGACAGGCTGTTGTCAATCGCGAACTGGATGAGTCTGCTGCCACGCTCGTTACGCGCTCCAAGCCCGTACAGCCCCACGTGTCCCTCAAATTGTTGTCCGTCGCAGTGATCCCAACCTTCGCATTGAAGTCTCCGATCAAGACCAAGATACCTTTGGGTCTGAGAGCTGCCATGGTGTCTTCTAGGCTAGCATAGAGATCTTCTATTTGTTGATTGTCTGCGTCGGTGGTGGGAATGTACACCTGCACCAGATGCAGCTTGTATGGCTTGGTATTGAGGGTGAGTGTCAGAATTCTGTCGTTGATGGGTCTGTAAGCTTCGACGTGTTGAGCTATTCGCTTGTTGACGAGAAACGCGACGCCGTTCCGGCCTGTGGCATCTGCGCCGGCGATGTACCTATATCACATGGTCTTCTGTGTCAAAGTGTTTGCAACCTTTCCAGTGCGTTTCCGACAGTCCACAGATATCTATCCTGTGTCGCTTCAGTTCGCGCTCAACGATGTGAAGTTTTCCCGCCTGCAGCAGCCAGTCCATGTTAAAATCGTTTTTCCACTGCGAAGTTGGCCTGCTTTTTCTTTTCGGTCAGTAGCAAGTTTACCGCGCAGGGCCTGATCGTTCACTGCTGCACGCCCGCTCGCCCATTTCACACCAGCCGGCCCGGACCCGGACTGGCGCCGATTGCTACTCGGATCGCTCGGCACAACAATATCGTCTTCTTGATGCTGCATGATGTGCTCATGGGATAATAATCAGGTGGTTTCCCCTTGCCTTCCTGATTCTATACTGTTGGTACGATAAGGACTCATCCGCCTTCTTGGTCAAAAGAGTGTCCATATGCCTCTTCCACTCGATTCGCCGTTCTGAAGGTATCCTTCTCTGCCGAATCGACTGTTGAGGACTTTACCCGTTACCCTGGGCAAGGGACCCTCGCAGATTGCTACCACCTGGGCCAGGAGGAATTCGGAACTTGCGTAGGGCAGGGACGTTCACCTCCCTGAGCAGCATGTCTCCAAGAGAGTGCTGCACGCTACCCACGCTGACCATAAGATGCTAATTTACAGTTTATTAAAATTGCTGGTGCCCAATACTTCGTTTTTCGTAGTGTGAGCCTAAAACCTTTATGCAAAAGTGAAGTAAACAGAAAATCCCACATTTATTATGCTCGTATCGTAGCCGAGAATTGAGCTAGTCGGAGTTAAGCGAGCCTCCTAAAGGTAGGTTGCTTATATCGAGAGATCCAAAAAAAACTGTTCCTCAGCGGGCTGTGGAAATTCAACGTATGAATAATATGTTGGTGACACTGTACGTCAATGTCAAATTCGAGGTTAGCAGGTTAGGATTTGCGTCATTTTGTGTCATAACTGACGGAAAACCTAACCTGATAACCTCGAATTTGACATTGACGTACAGTGTCACCAACATATTATTCATACGTTGAATTTCCACAGCCCGCTGAGGAACAGTTTTTTTTTGGATCTCTCGATATAGTCGGTACAGGTCTCTGGCTATGGGAATCAAATACCCAATAATCCTTGCTGTTATTACACCGTGGCTGCATAAGGCTGTAAACCTCGAAAGAGATCGAAAATATACTGTACTCAGAATTCGCGATCGCGATAACTAAACTCAGGCACGACTTCATCGGCTACCAAATAAATTTGACGACATGAAAGCCGTTGTAGGGATGTCACGTGGACGTATAAAATTATCTATGGGGAAAACTTCAGTATAGCGTCCCTATTGGGTTTGACGCGCAAGCGCAGAAAACCCCCGAAAAGCAGTGGTTTCCAAACACATGACAGAAGCCAAAACAGAGTAAATGGCGATTTGAAGTGATTGAGCAAGTGACAGACGTAGAAATGAAAGTAATGGCCATTTTTGGGCAAAATGTAAAACTAAAAATTGCATAAAAAGAAGAAAAAAGTTTAAAAAGTAATATTTACAACAATTAAACAAAAAAACAAAATTTCGGCAAAAAGTAACAATAAAAAATGCATAGATGAAAAAATGTGAAAACAGTAAAAATATGAAATGTATTGTATAAGTACACATAAATCTTAAACTACAGGCCCAAGGGCCACTGTAAAAAAAATTAAGGTTATGAGGGCCGCATCATAAAATGTGTCGTATGTGACTTTGTGAGTGATTTGTAATAAATATAAAACGTGTATACAGGGTGAGTCAATACGTGTTCTACAATTAAAAATAAGCCAAAAATGACGAATACTAAAATTTCGAAAAGTGAAGCCGGTTTTATAATAAATGGATTGGACAGGGTGGACCAATACCTTGGGCACTCCTGTCTCCCGGCTTACCTCCAATAGATTTTTGGCTGTGGGATACATAGCAATAAGCGATGTGCCGTCCTCGAGTGTAGACGTATAGTGCGGTGCTCCTGCTAATTTTATAAAATATACAGTCGCTGTGCCAACTAGTTAGTTAAACACCTTATATATATTATCTAAATATTCAGTCCTAAGTAGTAATCACTGGTGGTTCTGTGTTTAGTAGTGCTACCGTTTAATCATGCCATTTACAAGAGATCAAATGGAAGATATTAATCAAATTATTGCTAATACAATGGAGAGAGTTTTAGAAGATAAAAAATTCATTAAATCAATTGCCGACGCTGTTGCAACTATAGTGGCGGAGCAAATTAACAACAAATTCCTGGAGTTAAACGCCCAAATTGATGAACTAAAAAGCCAGGTGAAAGAGCTCAAGGCTGCGAATGTGAAGTGTGTAAACGATATGGATAATCTCGAGCAATACACTCGCCGCAACTCACTAAGAATATTTGGTCTAGTAGAAAAGGATAACGAAAAGCTACTTGATACGGTACTAGATGTTTTTAATAACAAAATGCATACCAACATAAATCATAGTTGCATAGATAGATTGCACAGAGTTGGGAAACGGGGAGCTACTTCCATTACGCCCGTCATCGTCAAGTTCACGTCGTACCAAGCCCGTGAAATGGCCTTCCGAAATAAAAAACAGTTAAAAGGGAGCCGCATCATTATTACAGAAGACTTAACAATGGCAAGGGTTAAATTATTTAAAGAGGCGACAAACAAGTACTCTCGTCAAAATGTTTGGACACACGATGGCCGAATCTTTGTAAAAATAAATAACAGCATCAAGCGGATAACAACTCCAGAAGATTTTTGATTTGGATTTATTATTGGTACAAGCGCATTAAAATTATTGTTATGTTTTTTAGGAGCTTCGCTGTTTCGGTTTGCACTTATTGATTGTCATTAAAATATTTTTCACTATTAGGTTTTTGTATTGTTAGTTATAAATCAGTTATTGTTATCTTTATTTAGAATTTTTATTTAATAACGATGGAAATTACTATAGCCAACATTAATGTTAGATCTTTACCTGCTCATTTTGGTATTTTTAGAGATTACATTGCAAGTAACAACTACAGTATTATCACGGTGACGGAGACGTGGCTATCAGCGGATTTTGGGGACGAGACTATTTTAATTGATGGTTATTCCTTGATTCGAAAAGACAGAACAGGCAAAAGAGGTGGCGGAGTAGCTCTTTATGTAAGTAATACACTGATTTATAAAACTGTTAATATTACACGTGATCTATGTGAGCAGCTTTGGATACAAATCAATTTAAACAAGAAAAATATAGCAATCGGAGTGGCTTATCGTCCTGAATGGGTTAAAATTAACGATTTTTTTGACGTAATTGAAAAATCCTATTCAGAAATTATACCTTACTCCGATGAAATAATTTGCACTGGTGATTTTAATATTAATTTACTTCATCATGATACGTCTAAATCAAAATACTTCTTGAATTTTATCAATACGTTTAATCTTAGCCAAATCATTACAGAACCTACACGTATTACATCAACATCACAAACATTGTTAGATATAATAATTGTCTCTAATAAAAATTTTGTCATTGAGTCAGGTGTAAAAGAAGTTCAGGATCTAGCAGATCATTCACTTACCTTCTGCAAAATATTAGTTGAATCCGAGTCACCTCCGGTCTCTATTCGAACGTATAGAGATTTTAAGCATTTTGATATCGCTGATTTTAATTATCAGTTGGAATCTATACCATGGAATCTTATTTATTGTTTTAATAATATTAATGATAAATTGCAATTTCTAAATCATAACTTGCAAACATTACTTAACGTCCATGCCCCAATTAAAATAGCAAAATTTTCTAAACCTCCTTCCCCTTGGCTAACACAAACAATTCAAATCATGCAGAAATTACGTGACAGCGCAATATCGAGATTTAAGCGTACCAAATCTGTACAACATTGGGATTATTATAAGTCCCTACGAAATCTTACCTCCTCTGCTATAAGGCGGGAAAAGAAGGCATACTTGGAATATCAGATTCGAGTAAGTGATAAGAACAAGCTTTGGAAAACTTTAAAAAATTTAAATGTTCATAACAAAACTCAAAAATCAAACCTGCCCTTAAATTTACAAGTTGCAGATAGTATTAACGACTATTTTATTGATTCGGTGCAACGTATTGCGAAAACACCTGATCAAAATTTGATACAATTTTATAAAAGTAATTGCAAAGTTGATGTTAGTATGAAATTTTCCTTTAGCTTGGTGTCCGAAAATGACGTATCTAGGATCATTGAAACTATTACAACGAAATCGACTGGCACTGATGATATCGGAATACAATTAATTCAACTTTGTTGTCCTTACCTATTGTCACATATAACGCATATTGTTAACTATTGCCTGAAATACAGTGTATTTCCAAAATGTTGGAAAACTGCCTGTGTTATACCACTTCCTAAAGTGAATAACCCAAGTAGTTTCAGTGATCTTAGGCCGATTAGTATTTTACCTACACTTTCTAAGATTTTAGAAAGAATAATGGACACACAGTTGAGAAAATTTCTAAATGAACATGCATTACTCCCTGCTACTCAATCTGGATTTAGAAAAGGCTTTAGTTGTACAACTGCACTGTTGAAAATAGTTGATGATATATTGGTCGCCACTGATAATAGTCAATTAACTAGTCTTGTTTTACTAGATTTTACAAAAGCTTTTGACACATTAGATCACAGTATGTTATTGGCTATTTTACATTATGTTGGACTCAGTAATAATGCAATTCTTTTATTTAAGAATTACCTTTCCGATAGATCGCAGCTTGTCAAATTAACAAACCAGAAATCTGAGATTCGCTCTATAAAAAATGGTGTGCCGCAAGGCTCAATTTTGGGTCCATTATTATATGCAACTTACACTTCTAATTTTCATACAGTTATAAAATCTTGCAGTGTTCACTTTTATGCCGATGATACCCAGGTATACCATTCTTTTGATCTCAATGACATTATTACAGCAAACAATTTGATTAACACTCATTTAAATAATTTAATTACATTGGCAGAAAACCATTCTTTGGTAATTAATCCCTCTAAATCTCAGGTTATCCTATTTGGCGCGCCTAAGTCTCGGAAAGCTAAAGTTGACCAATTGAAAATTATGGTTAATAACACTCAGCTACCTGTTGTCGACGTTGCACGTAATCTTGGACTTTATATAGATTCTGATCTAAGATTCAAAAAACACCTTAGTCTTAGTATTCAAAAAGCTTATGCAAATTTGAAAAATATTTATTCTAATAGACACATACTTAATAAAAATGTAAAAAAACTTTTGCTAGAATCCTTAGTTCTATCTCATTTTAACTTTTGCGATTCAGTATACGGGCCTTGTCTGGACAGTACCTACTGATGTAACCAGGATACAACGAATACAAAACAGTTGTATAAGATTAATTTTTGGTTTAAGAAGGAGAGATCACGTTTCTCATAAGTTAAAAGAACTCAATTGGCTCAATATGTTAAAAGGAAGAATAGTACATTCGTGTTCATTATTTCATAAGATCATTACTTTCAAAACTCCACCATACCTATTTAAAAAGATTAAATTTCGCTGTGATATACATAATATTAACGTAAGGAGTAAAGGACTGCTTACGCTGCCTCTCCATACAACTAGCATGTTTTGTCGTTCGTTTTCATATAATATTGTTAAGTTCTACAACTCCTTACCATCTTTATTTAAGGAATCATCGTCTTCAAAATTTAATAACAGTATCTTCACGTATTTTCTAAATAACTGAATACCTTCTTAGACCAGTGGTCAGTTCAACAAATTGTTTTTGTTATAAACCTACAGGTAAACTGATAGTCATGTCACTAAGTCACTAAGTTATTTCTATGGCATATAAGTCACTAAATTAAATTATCTTGATGGCATATAAGTAATTATCTATTATATTAATTATTGTAACTAGGTTAAGTGGAAGAGCAGTAATTTTACCAAAATTACTGAACTTCGCCTTTTGTTATCTTGAATTGTGAATTCAATTGAAAGAATTGGTATTATTTATTTTGTGATAACAATAAAGACATTATTATTATTATTATTATTATTATTATTATAAAATGTGTACTACTGAATTAAAAAAATTATACAGATTATTACACACAACTGTCACATGACTGATATCAGCCAATGAAAACCATGTATTTTTTGAAAATCGACCAATCCCGAACTGATTACCTGATAAGCGCCCATGGGCTGCTTACCAAGCAATAAGCACCCTAGGGATGATTATCGACCCCGTGGATGGTGTCAAAATTAGAAATAGCAATGCAAGAAACAAACAATTTGAGTTTTTTGGAATTGTTAGATCAATTTTAAATCACAATTCGTATACGGATTTCGCGTAATAATCTCCAAAATATAAATGCGGGCAACATACTTACATATAATTTTGCCTGTGCCAAGAGTCATCGTGCTGGTTGCCCTTAGAAAACTGCTCTCGGGACAGTTTTCATTGTAACCAGCACTCGACCCTTGGCGTGTACAAAATTATCGGTAAGTATGTCTCGCCCTTGTTATATTACTATTGATAATTGTAAAATTGAAAATTGGTTTTTATAGGAACTTTGGCTAAGATGCTTAAAACAAATAGGGTACTAATAAAACGTCTTCTTCTTCTTCTCTCTTCTATAGTAGGCCAATGGCCTGTTCCATCTTCGGTTTGCCTCATCCTGGCTCTAAGTTATCACTCCATCTTTTCCTGGGGCGTCCTATACTTTGCTTTCCACTAGGAGATTTATCTCTGGTAATTCGTACCAATCTGTTCGACTTATGTGTTCGTTCCATTGTTTTTTCCGTTGGAGTACCCACTCGTTTATATTATCCACATTACATTACATTACAACGTTTAGTATATAATTCATTTTTATTCAGTAAACAAATATATATGTCCAGTAATTAACTAATTTTTGCAAAGCATACAAAATCGGATGATTAGTAAAATATTGCAAATTGCACATTAATAGCTATTTGTGCAACAAGTGCTAAAAGTGGACGTTTATGCACGCGACATGAAAATTATGGAACGAAGCCGAAGGCTGAGTTTCATAACATGTCGAGTGCAATAACACTTTTAGCACGAGTTTGCACACAATATTTTTTCTATGGCCTTAAAATTACTGTTATTAATCCATAAATGTCGATTTAACAAAGGTTTGCATTTATGACAGTTATAATTTATGTCATAGTACAGAGATGGCCTTGACGTGCAAGTGACTATTTCTGCAGCCGGTAGCCGTCAAAGGTAATTATAAATGTACACATTTGACTTTACTCATTACATAATGCTTTAATTATTTAAAAAACGCTTTACCTCTAACGAAAGAAGTAACTAGAATAACTTTATAACCTCACTTCCAGTTCAAAATTCTAAATTCCACACCAGCTGTTTACTTTTAGCACATGGGCTAAAAATAAACAGCTGATTTCACTTTTAACACGCTGATTTATAAACCGTCATTTTTAGTGAATCAAGCTAGTGTTAAAAGGCCTACTTTTAGTAGTGGTCGTAAAAAAAAATTAAAAGTGACCAGTACTGCAGATGCACAGTATTTTATTCGAATTTATTTCTTTTATATGTATTCGCATGTCTTCCGCATTTCTTCCTTTCCCTCAAGTATTTTACTTGTAGACCCTGTTGGTTTCTGCTTACCGATGATTTTTTTAGGTTTTTTATTTATCCGGTTATTGTATTCTGGTAATTCTTGCTGACATTTTATTCTTACCATGTATCAATGTATTTTACAATTTGACCCTCTACAACATCCTATATCACTAATTTTGTACAGAATACTTGATTCTATAAAGATACGGTCATTTAGTTAGTTAGTTAGTTTTCCATCTGGTGATCTTGACCTTTCTTTATTTAGTTCTTTTAATTTGAAATATGTGCTCTTCATCATCAGATTTAGCTAAATCAGTAAGTTTTTTTTCGTTATCGTCGCTCATATAAATCCCATCATAGTACATTGTTACATTTCCAGTTTAGGCAAATTTCAATGCCTGTAGTTCAGCAATTCAGTTCGCATTTTAGCTTAGCTCCATGCCGGTAAGTAAGTACATTTTCGTATTTCATCTTGATACCATTAGGCAGCACTCATACTCAGCTGTGTTTAAGGTCACTAAATCACGTTAACTTTACTAACATAGGTAGAGAAACTCCGTGTTTTTTATGTCAAACCAAAATCAGTTTTTATTACGACTGAAAACGATCATCTGTCTAACTTCTAACCTAAAGAAAGGATCATGCCCTTGTATTCCGAAAGGTAAATTAATAATAAACTGTTATTTATGCACTTGCTGGTAACGCCTATGATAAATTTGACAATTGACAAACTCGTTTTTTGAACCTGTCAACTTGTGTTTGCCTACCTGTGTTATCGTAGCTAACGTGAATTAGTGACCTTAGCTGTGTTTCTCTCAAGTAATCTGCCGTTGTGTTGGCATTGGTTAATTTTGACGTACATCTTGGCTGCTTGTTTGCCATTGGTTGATTCTGACGTACATCCTGGGTTGTATTGGTTCGATGGGTTGAAAGCTTTGTCTTCTGGGTTTTCTTGAGGAGCAGAATTTTGTTTCCGCGTCCATCTTAATTTTGTCTTTTAGAAGGATTTCTAAGCAGCTCATGGAGTGTGGGCTTTGATTGCTATTAAAATTACCTTTTTGTTGTGATTTCGTGTATTGGCTTAATGGAATAACTGGTATGTAATCAATTGTTCTGTTCTCTTTGGCTGAATTTTAAGACTTGCGGAATTTAACAGATTTTTCTGAAAGGTCTGAATTGCTTTGTTTCGCAACTATAGACAGTTCTACAACGTGGAATTCCATTTAGCTCCCTTTGCTAGGCCCACTGTTCTGCAATTCCCATCGTTCGTCAAGTGTCTGCCTACAAGCTTACCCTTTCACCTCAAGGTCGCTGTCACATACAAAGAAAGAAGCTGTGCTGGAGTTATAGGTGTCTAACGTAGCATTCGACCATTACTGTGCAGCCGACTTCGATGCAGTCATTCTGGGAGTTAAGATCTCTACGTTCCATATGGATGCATCAGTAGTATTGTAATACCAGATGCTGTAATATTGCGCTGCTCCTTTTCTTTGAACTTCGAATATATTGGATGTGTAATTTGCTTCGTCTACCATAGTAGTACAAATCTTTCAAATATTTCATTTGCTTCGTTCGTACCATTGTTGTACAAATGTTCAAATGTTTAGTTGCCCTTAGTTGTATCAATAATTTAGAAGTTTAAATTTAATTGTTGGCATATTTATTGAATGCAAGTACATACTTCAAATGTTTAATCGTTTTATAGTGTACACTTGGATGTACGATTAATTTGGAAAGTTGAACCAAAGGTTTTATTTTAGGATGTTTTATTAATTATTATCATTCATGGATTAAATGACTTATGGTTCATTATAGTTGGTATCATTAAAAACTTGTTATATTGGTTGTGAACATGGTTTTTAAGCTATCACACGTCCCGAGTTAGACTTTGAGCTCCTTGGCACTACTGGCAAACACCCAATTACACAGATCTGTATAATACGGTTAACCCCAAATTGTGTACGCGTTCGTAGAGTAGCAAATAAGACTACTCGTATATTCAACAACCGTGTGCCACGAGACGCTGCTCGGGTGTAATACATACTCATTGTTTTACATGCTACATTTAGTACAATAATTAAATCCGTAATTATTTAAACACTTAATCAATTTATATTTAAATCAGGGATTATTCTAAAATTTTATTTCATATTTGCCTTTCACTACATCTAAATGTACATGATGCAGTAAACTTATTGAACCAATGATCCAATTATTATACTTGAAATAATGTCCTCTGGTGTTTTATTTATTGTGGCGTAGTGCGTATTGCCTTAAGTATTCTCTCTGTTGTTTTTGTGTCTTACTTAGGTTCGCTGTTACAGATTTCATCTGTAATATTTCTAAAGCTGGTCAATGGCGTGGCACCCTTTATAGATTATCATTTACAGGTAATCTTATTTATTTTGTCGGGACCCACCCCCGACTTCGACTTGAGCTGTCGCGAGCGTATACTCTTTTGTTACCATAATAGACAATGAAGAATTCTTGTTGCAGGTACGCAGCAGTGTTTAACGCAGAGGTAAATTTTCTTGTTATGGTATTGTTATATACAAAGCGATAACAACATTTTTATACCATCAGAAGTTAAGCGAATTTGAGCCATGCATAACTTGTTCTAGGGAACATTTCTATATAAGCACTATACAGGCAGGTTATACATTTCCCTTTCCCCTAGCCAAAAGCTGGACCCTTCTAGGCCAGGCCAATGTTAATACAATGTGAGACTAGTACCTCCAAATAAACTATACTGTATTTGTTCCTCTTACATTCCATGTTGCACATATTTTTCATCTTTATTTTTCTTGTTTTTTCTATACCTCCTTAATGGTTCCCTTTTCATTGCCTCGTCCATCATAAGGTTACACCCTTCTTCTATTTTGAATTTTTTCTTGTTCTTCTAGTTTCAGTTTCTTTTCAGATTTTTTCCAACTTAGTAGTTGGCGTTCTATCCATGGTTTTTAATATCCTACTTTATTAATTTTTTACCTCTTAGTTTTTTCTCTATTTTCAACAGTTGTCTTCAAATTTCATTTTGTGTAGTTATCTTTGTCAAAAAATTGTTTACTGCTTTCTTCAGTCTCTTAATCATTTCCCTGACCTCCTTTTATGAATTTTTCATTAGAGTAGCTTGACACCCAATGAGGGTAGAAGAGGATTTCGATTAAGTAAGTAAGTAAGTTCATTAAAGTAAAGTCATAGTTAATGTGATCCCATGTAACACTGTTTCGTTGTAGTGCACTTTGGCAATTCCCAAAAATTGGGATTCCCTGCAATATCAAGCAAGATTACGATACGTCATTAGTGTCAGTTACACATATTCAGCTATCATATAAATACATATATAGTGTTTCAGAATTGCTTAATTTTGAAAAATGGCTTAAAAATCATTTCTTTTAAGCTGTAAAATGCAAAGAATAATTCTGTTTATATTTACATTTTCACCTGAGGTAATATTTAGTTTTTTTACTTAGCACTGTAAATTCTAGGAATATATCCTGAGCATTATTCTCACTGTATAATGTTGAAAATCTGAGTTTCATACCAAATAAGTGTCCAAGATAATGTATTTTACTAAATACTTTTTCAGATAAGAATGTATAGACAATAAATACGACCAAAATTAACAAAAGTTCAAGGATAAGTGCAATTTTTAAGAACTGCAGTCTGCATTGGCAAAAACTTGAGCTATCACAAGTAGACTACTATCGCTTCCTTGAAAATTTTAACACCAGTGATAAAAAATTATGATTCAGCACTGAATGTAAACTATGCAGTTGATGTCCTTCTAGTGACGCGAACTGCATTAAAAGTAGATGCAGCGACAATTATCAATCAGTAAGATTCACAACAACTTATTGACAAACTATGCTCTATTTATCATTATCAGTTCCAGTTACATCTAATTCAACAATATACATAAGATTATGAAGTGCGTTGACTTTTTATTAACATACATCAATCGAATAGCCACGCATTTATTCAAAGCAGTCAGTAACAGCTACTTGTCAACATTTATTTATAAGTAAATTATGCAACACATATTTCGTACTTTAGTGTATGCTTATAAAAAGCAAATAACATGTGATAGCTATAATTTTTCTTATTACAGGAATATGTTAATCTGACTAAATAGCAGGTGCATTCATACTGAACGACAAAAAAAGTTAAGAGTTGGAAAAAGAAAACCACTGCTGCTATATTTATAATTTAATATACAGAGTGTTAATAAAAACAACTTTATGCACTTTAGGTGATTAAAATATTAATATTAAAAAAAATCATAAATGTAGATCTATTAGATATTAAATTTTTTATGTGCTTTCAAACACCTTAAAGTATTTTATGAACTTGATTTCTTTGAATTAAACTAGTGTTTTGTAATATACTTCGAAAACTAAAAATATATATCTTGAAAATCATTGCTTTGTAATAATGAGTAAAGCACAATATAAAAGGGGACATTAAAAGTAGGTATATATTTTCCTTAAAATATAGAATAGAATAGAGTTGCTAATGACATATTCTAGAAAACTCAAAATTTAAAACATTGATTTGACATTTGACCTAAAATTATATATTTATCTTCTAATTTAAAAATGTTGTACAAACATTAGATAAAACTGGATAAATTGAAAACGAACAATCAAAATTAAGATAATCCCTACAAAATAATACTGTTTACTATAAAAATTCACTATGTATAAAACAGATTAGGTATTCATAAAAAGAATACAACCATTTACAATGTATCATACTATAGACATAGAGTAACCTTATTTTTGTATTATTTTTCCTTCATTCTTCATTCAATATTGTTTTTAAAATCCAACAGTACGTTACAATCTTACTATAAAATGATAATTGTTTTTTAGGTACTGAGTTCAAGTTCAATGATATGCAAAGTTTGACCCGAGCAAATGATAAACTAGAATAATCGTCTGTCTCCATATGAATTTGATAAATTTAGCACATTTGCCACCATATGCCACCATTAAAATTTAATTGTAAGAGTAGGTTACGTAATATATTTGAGATAAATTTTAGAGCGCAAATAAATTAGGACTGCTAAAAACAAGCTGTACCCAAACAATAATTTTGAAAAATAACAAGACCCGTGTACTTTTTTACTTTTTAGATGTAGATGTCGTTATCTACATGGTAGTAAGCATGAAATCGTAGTACTACACATTTTATTATAGTTTGTTTACTATGGAAATTTAGAGTATCGAACCATTAAAATACATTTTTCTACTTACTGTATAGAAAGTCAGCTTTTGCGCCGTAGTTTTAGGAACCACAACTGTTAATTTCCAACCAGCGGGAGGCAATTTTTACTACCTCCCGGTGGCAGCCAATATTTTTTATCTTCCGCATTTGTGTTTAATGCCCTCCCTTATACATCAAGCATTAAATTCACATGCGGGAAGAAATGAATACCTTTGCTCCCTAGATATATAAGATATATAGAGCTCACTCTGGATTTGGAATCCTTCTTCACAAAAGATATGAAGATAGCATAGAAAATATAGAATACAGAAATGACAGAATTCTAAAAGTAACAATTAAAACTAGCAACTCTATACTTCAGATAATTAGCATGTATGCACCAGACGCATCCCACCTCAAAAAAGGTGAATGAGAAGAATTCTATAAAATATAGCAAGACATAATAGATACGACACAGAAAAGACAAAATCATAATATTTAGCGATCTAAATGCTCATGTTGGAAATGAAGAAATAAATGGATTAAAACAGAAATTCAACGAACAAGCAGTAAATTAAAATGGAGAACTTCTAATTGACCTTTGGCCTGAAATGAACTAAGGATCAGTAACACCTTCTTTCCATATAAAGAGCAACACAAGTACACACACATTCATCAATAGCAGAAATCAGAAACCAACAAATGACTACTTTATCACAAACAAAGAAATTACTCCAACCCAAATATTGGATGTTGGATGTTGTAAGGAAAAAATACCAAAATATAACTTAGAATCACTAGACAATGAAAGCTCCAGAATTCTTTATAAGGAAAGACTAACCGAAAAGTTGAGGAATAACAAAGTTACACCAGAAGTAAATATAAATGCAACAATCAACAAATACCAAATCGCGGCTCACACCTGAGGTCAAAGAGTTGGCAGAACAAAAGAGGAAAAGCTTTTTATCTTAGATAAGTTCACACGCCAAGAAGCATACAGAAATTATGTAGTCACTAGAAATAACGTAAATTCCCAAATAAACAAAATTAAAAGAGACTATTGGTTAAAGTTTACTAAGGATATGGAATAAGATTTACATGGGGCACAGAAAAAATTGAGAAGATTTCTAAAAAGTAAAAAAAACCAGTAAACAAGTGCATACAAAGAAAATTACCTGAGCACAATGGGAGGAATATTTTGAAAAATCGTATGAGGCTGAAACAAAAGAAATAGATTTTGGTGCAGAATAAGAAGATGTAACTATAGAAGAGACTGAAGTAACAGAGACTATAAAAAAATTCAAAATAGAAAAACCCCGGGAATTGACAATGTATTAACGTATGGCGGAACCACATTGACGAATGAATTCACAATATTTTTCAACAAAATCTTAAGACACCTCAGTAATACCGAAAAAATGGCATAACAGCATTACACTACCAATCTTTAAAAAAGAACAAAAGACATGCCCTGAAAACTATAAAAGCGTAACTCTACTGTGCTCAACATTAAAACTACTCACAAGAGTACTACGATTAAAACTTGAAAGGCAGATAACGAACAAAGAATAACTTGAATTTTGTAAAAATAAGTCAACTACGGATGAAATCTTCATCGTCAGGCGACTTAAAGAAAAAGCCATGGAATTTAATAAACCTTCTTTTGTATGCTTTATCGATCTTACTTAAGCGTTCGCAGTTTTCAGTTAAAAGACGTCATGAACATACTGAAAGAACACAAAACACTGTACAAAATAAAACAAGTAGTAGATGAAATCAACACTAACAACACAATAAGAATCAGAATAGCTCAAGAAATGGCTAAAAAAATACCAACTCCTAAAGGCATAAGATAATCTTGTAATGGACAAAATAAAAGAAGACGTGAAATCCTTACAACTAGGTTAGAAAATGAAAGATAAAATGATTAGCATAGTTTGTTATGCAGACGATGCCACAATAATAGCCGAATCTGAAGAGGACCTCCAAAAACAGCTATACAGGTTCTACCTGTTTGCCCGAAAATACATGACTATATCCATAGATAAAACAAAGAGTATCACATAAGATGTAAATTGGTAGTAGAAGATAAGTCGGTAGAGCAGGTGATGCGCGAACGCAACGAGGAAGCGTCCGTCGCGCAGTTCCACTCCCGCCTTGATGCCAGAAAGAACTCGACCTCTAGCTATAAAATCAAATTATTCCGCGAGCCTCGAGAATTATTCCGGGAAAGCGAACTTCGGTTCTCCGACCTGATCCGCGGCACTCAGCTAGGGGAGAGCTTCGCTTCTCCCCAGCTGGACCATCAGAATTGCACTAGAATTATTCGAGGAGATCACGATTCATATTCCCGAAGAATAACCATTAGTTAACCCGTCCCGCTGTTTAAAAATAATTATCCGTTCTGTGGATATATTTACTTTAGGCAAATAATCACTCATTTCCCAATAAATTCATAATTGACGTATACCTGGAGATTGGGGCACGTCGTTCTAGCTAATTCAGAGTCACGAAAACCCCCATAATTTTATAATTACTCCTTGAGCAGATCTGGTAATATGTGATTCATTAATAAAATATATTATCTTACATCTATCTCTTATTATAGTAGTATTACTAAATATTGGCCGTTTACACACCACTTATACCTCAGTAATATAGTTCTACAAGTGGATATAAACACAACCAATTTGCATTACATATTAGGAGAAATGTATAGAGCAGTTCTAATTGATGTAATCTTCCTAGACTTCTAAAAAATGTTTGGTAGAGCGTTGGGCTTGCATTAAGCAAGTCCTCGGTTCATATCCCACGGTAGGCGGAAATTTTCCGCAGCCTTGGCGATTGATGTCCGGTAAGACCATTCACAGTTGGCCACCAAATTAACTGTGCTCTACTCGGAACCACAGACCTAAGAGATAGAGTAACAAGGTCAACACATCTCCAAGACGCAATGGTTGCCACGCAAACACGAAAATCGCGCTCCAACTTTGTAACCCAAAAATGGGCCAGGTTGAGCATTGCACCGCTAGATGCTAAAGCGTATAAAGCACCAGCCTCTACACCGTGAGGTAAATGTGGTTACCGATAATACATACATACAATTGCAGTCTCTACAGATATGCTCAAATAGATAAGTCTGTAGTTGCACATCTTTAATCATTCACCTACCTACATGGTAACGTATTGCAATACATAATTAAAAGTAATGTCAAGTAACAAACTTTCAGTGCAGTTAAAAAGTTTAGTTTCACTTTTCAATCTTCTAGCAATCCTTGAAGAATTCACAATGTCTACATCTTTATTATTCCATTTTAAATCTGCTTTTGTAATAATCACTATTTAACGTTAAACTTGTTTACTCTGCGTACCTAACTACGAGATCTAAAACTTTTTAGTGTTCTTAACCATTTTCTCTATGTGATACATATGAATCTATTAAAACAGTTACCACAGAGGATGCTCCATAAATTCTCATATAAAATTGAAATTACAAATTAAAAATATATACAGCCAGTCTTATAAAGGCCACTAATCTGACGTTAACTTTAATACGCTGTTAAAATAAACAAAAGCGCATCAAAACGTAAGTGATTATGACATTTTATTTGATTTTATTCATTAGTAAACAAATGTTGATGCGCTTTTGTTTATTTTAACAGCGAATTAAAGTTAACGTCAGATTAGTAGCCTTTATAAGACTGGCTGATAGTGTACTTAAACGTAATCAAAGTTCTCCCTTCTTGGCATGATACACTTAAGTTATCTTATTTTCCTCATGTCAGAACCTTCACCTTTTGGCATGCTTTCAAAACACCATTACACTTTAACATCACTACCTAAAGTAAATTGACGAGTTATTTTCTTTTTAAGTCGAAGAATAAACAAAAAATAAATCACCCGCATAAAAAATATTAAACGATTGAATAGTGTTTACATTGCAGTTTTCAGGAATGTGCATACGTGTGTTGGTACATTTCTTGGACAAGTTTAAGCAACCTATCATAAAAAAACTTAACTTGTTTAATAAATGTTCAACAGAAATAAATATTAAGAGAAAAATAACGGTTTACCTTAGAGTAGCGACAGAAAGCGGGTTAGCGTTTTCTCTGGGGTTGGGAGTCTTCTTGCGGTAGCGGCTCGAATCCATCGTTGATTGTATTACACTAGATTCAACATAACCAAACCAGTTGCATCAAAGTTCTGAAAGATAAGGAAATTCAAATTATTAGCATGAAAACTACGTATTATTGCGCACCAACTTTATAGTGCAATATTGGTTTGCATGAGCTGCAAGATATCGATTGTTGCAACACTACTTTGCATTTTGTAGCGACCAATATAAGACTTACATTGCCAACGTTAAGATAACAAATTGTATTGGTAAAAATGCACTCGGGCAGTAATAAAAGGTTTAATTTTATTTACAACGCTGTACGCCCAATTGTTTAATTTTTATGATATAGTCAAATTTGTTTACTACGACACTACAAATGACTACTAGATAACTGGTTAATCTCATTAAGAAAGTCTACATAACATAAAATCATTGCCCTTTACAATTCTATGCAAAGGTCAGTTCATATGTAGATTAAGACGTTCGAAAATTGTTCTTTTTGTAACTGATATTTCCCTAAGATAGCTTTTATTAATATCGAAATGTACTTTCGTAGATGTGTTTTAAAAGTGTAGCATGTTGAGAGATGCAGTTTTTTATTGTGCCAATACACCAACAAAAATAAGACTATCAAAATCCTATACAAACAACGTTAGCGAAACAGCGTAGAAATACTGTACAAGGTGCAGATGTTAATAAAGAATAGGAAAAACCTAAGAACGATAATAGTAAAAGTCGATCTGGAATCCCTTGAATATAGAAAACAAAGATCAAAAATAAAATACAAAAATATTAAAATACGAAAATTAGTGAACTGGTAGATCAGAAAAAGCTCCCACATTTAATATAGCTACAGCAAGAAAACTAAAAAAAATTGAGAAAATTAAAAATGTACCTGTAGACGTAAAACACTCTGAAAAGAAGTAAATCAAAATAGTTACATCAGATTCATAGCATTGTAGAAAACGATATTCGTAGGAGGCACGAATTAGCATATTATAAAATGATGGCAACACCTAAATAAAACTAATAAAAGACGATTCAACTACTAACATCATGAATAATGAAGCATGGCTAGAGTACTTACTGCCAAAAATTGTTGCCATTGGCAAACACAGGCGAAATCAGGAAGCGAAAGCATGGGCCAAACAGAATTATGAAAAATCTGTAAAGGGGTTTATACAAAACTTCTCTCGCAACAGCACACCACACGGGTAAAAATATTATTAACTTTGTTAATAATATTAAAACAATAAAAGTAAACGCTTGGTAATGCGAATTACATCAATTTGCAAATAAAAAAACATACAGCCGATGGGATTTGAACTCGGCACGGTTTCAACGCTTGGAAGTACTTCGGGCGAAATCGGTCGCTAGTTCCGTTCGCCACGACGGCGAGACTCTTATTTTCGCTTGCAGCTGCTTTATATAAGTTGCACATTTTTGTCCTTTTTGCGACATTTACCCTGTATCTGTTGAGTCCCATTTTTGTCAAGGGTGAAAACCTGAGTCAAACTTACAATATTTCCTTTATATAATTCTGAGCTAAAGCAAAAAACAGACAACATTTATTTTACTAAGGTGCATTTGACCGAAAGTATAGTCGTCTTCGAGCCAGGTAGACATATTATCGATATATAAAATATCGTCTTCCTCCAAAATATAAAGTAGAATCAAAAATTATTTTCATCTAGTATGGCTATGGAATTGTTTCTAATTTATTACTTCATCCATTGTTGAAATATCCGCTATTAAAGATTGATTATTTCAATGGATACTATGTGATTTATTTCATACGAGTATAGTAAATTAGTAATATTTTGATTCTTTAATAGCGGATATTTCAACAATGGATGAAGTAATTATAGGCAACTTGTATATTTTTGAAAAGAGAATTTTAATCGTTATCCAATAAATACATTATATAGGGTACTCCATTAAAAAAAAGTATACAATAAGTCAAAAAGTTCACCCGTGATGCTCAATTATTTCTTTAAGTAGCAAATTCGGACGGTTTGGATGATACCCTACAATTTTAACCTGAACAATTTTTTCTATCTGGAATAACAAAGTCGCTAGAAGCTGTCAAAATTTGAAGAAACACCATGTACATAAAACGAAATTAATTTCAAATAGCTTAAATACGTGAAGAGGAGAACTTTAATTAATAAAACAATTAACATATCTAAACCGTTTGCAATATCTGCATAGCTGCATAAAAAGTTATAAGTTAAATCGAAGAACGTGTATTAAGCATAAATAAATAATAAACTGTATATCAAATAATGCTATGTACTGAATATTTAGATCTATATAAACCCATTATTTACATTAAGCAATTAATTCTTACATATTTGTAACGATAGTTTGCATATTTACGAAAATCTATGAATTCTTAAACGTCCATTGTTTATAACTATAACTTGAGGGAATCTAGTCAAAATGCTGGTTAAAATAAGCTCTCGAATAGCGCGAACATATCAACAAATTAGCCTATCACCAGGGGCGTCTCTAGCTACCTGCCGCCGAGTTGCAATCTCATGTGGCGCCTCCTCTCGGTTGTGAGTTAGGTGGTTAGGGGATACAAGTGATTGGATGCTTTCATTTAATATTAATCTCACTATTTGATAACATCAAAATATCAATTACAATATTGAAAGTAATACTTGTTACTTCTCAACAACCAAATTGAACTTCTCTTGATTTTCTTTTGTAGCATTTCTTGTGTTCTAGTTGTTCTTAAATATTTTTTTAACAATCTTTACTTGGAAAATCAAATTTCACAGTGCGATGATTTTTAATTTTAATAATTCAAAATGAAACGTCATATGCCCAGGACAAAAAGTATTCAAATACAACACAAAATGTACAATATAGTTAAAAACGCAACACAATAATGTGTTTGGTAATGAAATTAAAATTATTGATTTTTACCTTCCGATTTTAATGTTTGAGATCTTTAAATTATAATCTTGACGGGGTTTTCTCAATTCCTTTACAATAATAACACAGAACACATACAAAACAAAACAGGGCATTTAATGCATTACATCCACAATATATTTTTTTCTTGTAAATCTCCACAGAAAAAAGTCTTGTAAAATTAGTTCCAACGACGTATGCTGCTGGTTAAGATTTAATACCGGTGTTGGCCGTCCAAGTTTTTTATTTTAACCTTTTCAGCTAACGGTACGTTATTAAAATTAATGTTGAGAATAATAATTAAGCTCTTCGCAGAAATGTTTTTAATAAAACTGCCCGAAACAACCAAAATTACTCTAGATAAATACACAATCTCCAAATACAACCGATATTATATAAAATCATCCAAACACGAGTCACAACAATACATAAATGCTCTAATTCACTTTGCTACATTTGCAGTTCATTTTCAATGCTAAAGCTTCCAATATTTTCAAGAAGTAATGCTATCGGCGCGGCGGCCGCTGAACCGTCGGATCGCATTATATTTTCGGAAGCGCGACATTGATAGATATTTCGATTAGCCTGCGAGTCCGTGGCGGTAACGGCTCAAAAATCCTAAACACTCACGTCACGTTGAAACTACTACATCGCCGATTCGGCAGCGGTCGCTTTTCCGCCCTTAATCCCGTACAAATTCGGGGCTCAGATTCATAGAGCTCACAGCGCTGCTCAGTGCATATGATTCGAACGAGCGCTCGATCTAGCATGCTCTTTTATCCTACGCACAGCTATCGGATACGAACTTAATTTATAGAATTACTTTTATTCACAACCATATCGATATGTAATAAAGTCATTACTGACTTTTAAAAGGTTGGAAAATTAGCCATTACCAACTTTTACTTCCCACTGCGGACGGGAAGTAGATTACCATGACAGCGAATGGGAAGTTGTTTACTTTTACTTTCCGTCCTCACTTCCTGCCCTTGTGGATAGGGACAGTGGAAATATCGTTAATTCATTCATGCGCATCACAACTTATCTAATAAAGTTTTCCAATAAAGTGGTTGTGAATAAAATAGTATACATACCACCAGGCGTGTAGGAGCGTTTTCTAAACTACGGGGGCCATTCTAATTTCAGTAGGTAAAGGCTTCTACCTTGATTCAATAATACGAGCTATAATATTTCTGATTTCCTGATTATCAATTTTTAGTTTAATACTATAATAGTGTAACGACCTTGTGATCAGGCAGCTGCAAACGCGTGAGGCACAGCCGCCAGGAGACGACCTTGGGGCCAGCTGCGGACGAATGGGTCATTGTTCCAGAACTTCGAGAAACGTCCTTGGACCCAGAACTTCGAGAAGCAGCCGGGCCGCTGCGGATATATGAGTCACGCCCGGGGTCGGCAATATAAATATGCGTTCGCAGGAATAGAAGTCAGTTCTCATCAGACTCGAAGCGCGTAATATAAATCAACCCGTGTATATAACTCTAGTGAAATAAATAACAAATAAATATAACCATATAAATCATTAATGTTAGGTCGTGAAATATAAATAAATAAATGTATCGTTGTTAGAAATAGTGCCTGTAGTTCGTTAGTTTAAGTAATTTGTGTTCTGCCTTGATAATTATTGTGTTTGTAAATAATCGTAACTAATCGTTGTAAATAAATGTTTAATACAAGAAGCGTCGAATAATTTTTAGATAGCCCGAAACGTAAAAACGTAACAATAGTATATTCTAGTCACTGGTTACTTAACAAGTACTATTTTATTAAAAAAACACTGTACCATAAAAAATTAATTAAACAATGAACAATGTTTATTATCAGATTTTCACATAAGCAAAGAATACACATGAATAACCAAACTTGAATGAATATGCAACTAGTTTCCAAAAAATAAAAAGAGTATAAATAAAGATGAGAAATATAATAAATGTATATAAACAACAAATACAAAAATAAATGCAATTAAGAAACTATCATTTAGGAACCTGTACCAAAAACAGAAATTCTACTTGGTAAAGCACCTACGAAATCGTTTACAAGATCGTCTAGATCTAGATGTTCTACCTCCTCTACAGTGTCCGCCAAAAAGTCGGCATAATATGGGAAACATTTTTATTTTTTATTTTTCAAAAAAACTTTTTACGTCAATAATTTTGCTTGTCTAAAAATCTACTTAGCCCCTATCATATATACCGAGCGATTTTTACTTATTTAGAAAATGGAGTTTTTCGAAATTGTCAAAATCTAAAAAAGTGCTATTTTTCGGAAATTAAGTAAGATTTCAATGAGATTTTTTTAGAATGTGTTATTTTTAGTTCTGAACCATCTCAAGGCCAGAAAACACCTAATTTTTAAACTTTAGCTAAAAATTAATTTTTCAATTTTTAAAATATGTATTTTCAAAATTTCAGATACTAAGACTTAATATTAAAATTCATTTTTTTATGTGAAGACTTTAAAGATTTATAAATGGTAAAAATAATATAAAATGTTAATTACTTCTTTAGATTTTTTATTATTTACCAAAAAGTAGAATGTTTGCATACTTTTTATGTTTTTTATGCAAGGTGCTTTTTAGGAGAAATATTTTTCAATTCTAATTAATATCTATTTAAATAGTTTCTAGAATCACTAATCTAGCCCTGTTAATGAATTACTGTTACAAAAATTCTGTAAAGGTTCTTTTACAGTTGTCTAAATAAGGAGATTTTTCTTTATCCAATTATATGTTCTAAAAAGTATCCGATCACACCGATTACTTTCTGGAATAGTGAAATTTAATATCGTTCACTCGGCGGCCATAAAAAATAAGGCAATTTACAGATGGGGAGTTTTCATTACACTTCAAGTTCATATATGTTCATGTTAGTAGTTATAAGAAATACCTAAAATTATAAATTTTGATGAAACTAGAAAAAGATTTTTTTGAGGGGGCCAGGCCCCTCTGAAAATCATTTGAGGGGGCCATTGGCCCCCGTGGCCCCCGCGGCTCCTACGCGCCTGCATACCACAGTGAAAAGTGTCATTCTTCCTGTGTCGATCTCTCGGAAGTATTGAAACACTTTCCACCTCGGTATGTAATATACCATTTTCTAATGACGTCTAAGAGTCTCGAACCCGTGAGTACCTATCTTACACACTCAGCAATAGTGACAGGTAAGGTTAAGTAAATGCGTAAAGCAATCGATACATTTGGCAATGTGACAATTAAGCTATTTTTAAGCAAATACGAGGAACACTATATTAATAATTTACGTAACCATAAAAATAAATGAATATTACGTCATTACATCGTAATACACTGTGTTTGAATAGTTATTGTACAAAATTACTTGTGTATTACTCGCACTTTGTCATTAAAGATGGGTTTAGTTAAATGAAAACACCCAAGCGTAATGAAATTCTTAACTTTGGAAGGCCCTCGAAAATTATACATGAAACCATGCTGGTAGTACACTACAATGGATCAGGCCTGTATAAAAACAGTTCCGTTAATATCCTGAATCTGTAGAAGACGATCCAGGCCCCAGATAGTCGAAAACTGCAACGAATCCTGAATTGAGCGAAAAGGTAGAGTCGGTGGTTCTTAAAAATGAATGTTTGCTGTGGCGCCAAGGATATCCGAACTAAGTGATCTATACATTTTGCATGAAACGCTTGTAATGAACAAGCCTTTGACAGAAAGAGTGTCGTCGAGAGAGTTCTTCAAGCAATTTGGATTTACTCCAGATACGTTGTGAAAAGTAGTGACAGGAGATGAAGCCTGGGTCCATTATTGGGATCGTTAGACCAATCAGGAATCAATACAGTGGGTCCAATTAAGGGTTCAACACCTCCAAAAATATGTCGAACACCAGCGCCTGCCAACATGTTTACGGCGACAGTTTTTTGGAACCACCAGGGAATCCTATTAATTGACCACATGGAAAAAGGTAAAACAATTACCATCCCCTGATATATACCCCCCCCCCCACGGATCATTATTAATTCAGAAACTTTAAAAAGCTTACGATGTCGCTACTTGTATTATAAGGGAACTAGCCACCAGTGAGACAAATGTCTCATTTAAAAAAACAAAAAAGACCGTTTTGTACATAGAACGCCTATTCACCACACGTACCATTCCAAACATATAACTTTAATAACTTTTTTCTCTATCTCTTACGGTTTGGCTGCTGAAACAGCGTCCCGGACAAGTCTATTATATATAGAGATATTGCAACTCTCGAAAAAATAGAAAAGTGGTTAGGTTAGTTGGTGATTATATTGATTATACCACTCCCTCTAACATTAACCAATGAAAAACGGCAAAATGCATAGTTACGCATGTACTAACTTTTGATAATGTACATAGCAACTGACAATCACATACCTTCCTGATTAATAGGTGATAACCACACGCCTTCACAAACATCACGTTACCTGCTGTCAGTACAATTGTCATAACAACCACATTAACTGTATTTTTAATATTTAAAATACGCGATTCAAACGCTGTTTATTGGCTCGTGATATAATCTAGCCGAATGCAACTCGTGTCTTCTTGATTATCAAATCATTTCTGTTTCCACTCGATATATTGTTTTAGGCAATCACGCTCCTCCTTCGGACTCGCGTAATTGCCAAACAATATATCTCATGTAAACAGAAATGATTATTTGATAATCAAAAACCCACTAGTTGCATTATATATGATTATACCATTCCCTCTAACATCAACCAATGAAAAAAGGCAAACTGCATAGTTACGCATGTACTAACTTTTGATAATGTACATAGCAACTGACAATCACATACCTTCCTGACTAATAGGTGATAGTCACACGCCTTCACAAACATCACGTTACCTGCTGTCAGTACAATTGTCATAACAACCACATTAACTGTACTTTTAATATTTAAAATACACTATGCAAACGTTATTTATTGACTCGTGATATAATTTAGCCGAATTCAACTCGTGTCTTCTTGATTATCAAATCATTTCTGTTTCCACTCGATATATTGTTTTAGGCAATCACGCGAGTCCGAAGGACTCGCGTGATTGCCAAACAATATATCTCGTGTAAACTGAAATGTTTATTTGATAATCAAGAACCCACTAGTTGCATTATATATGAAAAATAAGAAATAATTACGGCTAGAGTAAATCAGTTTGCCTATTTTTTATTATTTGTTTTATTTTTAATTACTGAACTTTAAGTCTGAAACGATGTATAGGTAAAATATTAATCTAGTGTCCCTCGTATTTCAAAACATGCGGTAGAACGACTGCATTTACGTCCGAATGATTAGCTCTAAAACCTGTCAATTTATTTTCCTTGACGTGACGTCACGCGGTCACGTTATCTCATTGGTTGCGACGCTTTATATCAACCAATAGCGTTGAAGAGGAACTCTTATTAAACTTCGAATTTGAAAAAAACAGTTATAACCAGGCTCAGCTGCCACCCCCTAAATCTTGCCGCCCGGGTGCCATGCACCCCATGCACTCCCACTTAAGACGCCCCTGCCAATAAGTATGCTATAATTTTAGCAAAGCGAAAATAATTTTTAGATAGTTGTAGCTCTTTTATAGACGCACATTCACCCACCTACTTACAGATATCTTCACACACTTTTGCAATTTTTCGAAATGGGAAAGTAAATACACAAACATCAGTTACGGTTAAACTTGCACTTCATTCGCTAACTTTTGTAACAGATATAGGTAAATGCTTACTCACACAAGATAGAATAGTAAATATGGGAAATTACGTAAGGATAGACAATGCTTTGCAACTTGAGTTATAACGACTGTATCGTGTTTCATAATTTAAAACTATCAGCAAAATACATTGCTTGGCACAACGCCAATATTCGTTTCTGAACAGGTAACAGTTCGTACCTAATAATTTATTAACGAGCTTGATCCACATCAGCAAAAGATTGATGAAAGCGTACAGTTACGGCAAAAAAGGGGGACAGTTCTACATTAGCAGTTATTCTTGCTTTATGAACAATATTAACTTGTGGCATTTTTAAGCAAAACTGTATCGTTGACAAATTGATGAAATTTCTAGAATTACGACTACCATATTTTTTCAGTAAATTTTTAAAAGTCGACAATAACAACTACATTAAAGCAAAATTTGTTATACGAGTTATTCCACTTTTTTTGGCCGTAACTATACAATGATATTCGGCAAGACTAATTCATTACTTTTAATAAATATTCAACACGGCATATCCCTGTACCTGTCAAAATCACCCTGATCAACGTGTATTTTCGATAACAATTTCCAAAACACTGCCCCACATTTATCTAAAACATCGCACGGATGAATATTTGCCTTCTGGTATCGAAAGCTAACAACGATTATATACCGTATGATAGAAAACTTTTATCCTCTAGAGCAGTGATTCCCAAAGTGGGCGGTACCGCCCCTTGGGGGCGCTGGAGCGATCCAAGGGGGCGATAGTAGCCTCGGGTGCATTTGGGGGGCGGTGAATAAAAATAAGGGGGCGGTTTATTAAAATTCGTTTATTCTCCATTTCTTTAATTTTACTTTATCACACCCTTTAATACACCATCCAGAAAGTAAATACATACCATTATAATAAAGGGTTTTTTATTATTCAAATTTGCTTTTACTTAAAATAGAGGTTACAACTTCAGAAAAAAATGGTTATTTTAAAAATATAATTTTTTTTAGCAATAATAATTTATACCAAATTTCTATATTATATATTTTATTATAACATTTCATAATTGACTTTTTCAGATAATCATTTGAATTTGGATTTCACTTTAGTTATTCCGATTGTCAGTTAAAACAAATTAAAATCTAAGTTCTGATGTTACCAAACAAGTATCCCAACTAAATCAACTTCTATGCTCGAACATTTTTAATAAACTATTCACAATTTAACAGTAACTGTATCTAAGGTATCATTCATTAAACAATTCTCAAATATTTATGTTGTACTTTTAATGTATAAATCCCCCTTTGAACTTTTTAGTTGCTAATTAATTTATTTTTTCAAAACAATTTCCTACCAAAAATACTCTTATAGATAATTATCAGTCTCAAGAAGCTACCATTACAATATCTTTCTATTTGTTCGCTTAAAGAATGTAGATTTCCAGGGGGCGCTGAGTAACTTCTTTTCTGAAAAGGGGGCGGTAGGCCAAATAAGTTTGGGAACCACTGCTCTAGAGGGATGTGAAATTGTGTTGTTAAAAATGTATGTTGGCAGTCGTGGTAATAACAGTCACATTGGCATTTTATGTCTGTCAATTTAAAGTTATATCAGTAATGTCATTTTAATAAATACAAACGTTATTGTTGAATAGATAAAAATGTTAATACCAAATAGAACTATAGAAGTTCAAAGTGATTTCCTTCATTTTCCATACACAGCACCACTTTAAAGTTAAAGTGATTCTGTCAAAACTATGTAGGTTACATTATTAAGTACCTTTACTCATCACTGCCAACATAAATTAAATTTAAAGAAAATCCATAGCCCTCTAGGTCTAGAGGATAAAAGTTTTAGATCATACTGTATAAACAATTGAAAACACTACTTTTAATATTTTCTCATAAAACTTCCTACGGCTATTTTCGGCAAAATAAAAATATAATTTTCAGTGTTGATTACTTGCCGTAACTTTTCACCCCTCAGGGACGATGGGCGACAACTTTTGTCGCGCTTTTATTACCCGATACCCAAGGGAAATCCTAAACAAGATCACACTTAATGCATGTCTGCGGTATTGTTAAGGCAACCCTGACCTCATCTTTCACCTTCAATTCGAATCCACACAAATAGCACACATTTCGATGGGCTTCCAGTATTATTAAGTTAACGCAGTTTTTTCGAAAGTTTATAGAAGTTCCTAATAAATTAGTGTTTCCAAAAATTAATAAAACACATTAATCTTATAAAAGTTTCTAAACTCGTGGAACTAACACTGTAAATGTTGATTTATTTAGTTTTGGAGTTGTAAATTTGAATTTTATGTGTTTTTAAAAGGCCTGTATAAAAATTACCACACATTTCTAGTGTTAAAACAAAGCCAAAGTTATCTTTATCCAAAAGTTATTTTCAACAGTATCGAACTACAGAGTTCTTGAAAAAACATTAGGTATTTATATCAATAATAGTAAAACGCTTTGAACGATTGGTTTCATATTTGTACATGACTTATTATAGTCGAAAACCACAATTTAGTGTCATTTGACCTGTAATGGTTATTGCGCAAGTGATCGATTTCGGTTGTTCTTGAAGAAATGTTATTCTAAGTTTTAATGGTAGAATCCGATTGCTATTTTTAGTCAGACTTTCCGGAAGTCCTGCACAGAGACGCATTTATTACGTTCACTTAAGCCTGTCCTATAAAGACTATAAAAACTACATATAAATGATATTTTTATCTATTCCCGAGTTAGAGGAAAAATCGATAACCTTTTATTTTTTTAAGGTACTCACCCTGGATATATTTAACCAAACGTATATTCGGTTACAAGCCAGGTAGACATATAATCCGCATGCACAATATCGTCTTCATCCAACAAATAGTTTTTGAGCTATATATGCCAACAGACAGACAAACAGGCAGACAGACAGACTGACGGATGGACAGACGACCGGGCGAAAACGTGTGTTCCCTCAACTGGTAACCCTGAAACCTGAAGATCTGAAGAAATGTCGGCGGGTAATTTTTTCACGATTACATTACTTCCTTCATCGTTTAAAGGAGGAAAGTAAAAAATATGAACGTCGACACACTGGTTATCAGCGAAACTAAGATGAAAGGCACCGGAACGGAAAGTATAGACGGTGTGTACCACTGCTGAAGAGGAGGTAATAAAGGAACGAGCATAAGCCGAAGTAGGAATGTTAATGAAGAAGAAATGAGTAAAACAAATTCATACTGGCAACCCATCAAAGATTAATTTATTAATTTTAAAATTTTTATTAAAGACAATTTGTGATCCTTGCAGTGTACGGTTCTTCAGAAGACAACGAAGAAATAAAAAAAGTGAAACATACTCAAGAATTAATTATAGCAGGGGACTCCAATACAAGAACAGGAAGAGAAAATGGGCGAGGGAAGTAAAAATTAACAACAAATTCCTACACGGGCCAACTGTAAGCTATCAGACACTGTAAATCACCGTAATTAATTATAAAAATTAAAAATAACATAAAGTTATTATTATTAAACCAGCTTTTAAGATTGATATACAAAGTTATTGAAATAGAAGATCTGCTTGCAGGTCTAATGAGTTGACTAAGGCTGCAACTGAATTACGAATTGATGATACAATGGAAAGTGCACAATTTAACTTTTTACAGAGAATTCATTGTATGCGGAAAAATTGTGATGGTCATATTAAACATCTACTGTAATTTTCTTTTGGTCAACTAAATAAAGCTGTTGACAAATCTTGAATGTCATTAACATTGTTTTTTATTACTTCTCTTTTCAATTTTAGATCACTGGTTTACTACATTTTTTATAGACGTTGAAGAGATTTTATTATTTTTGTGTTTTTTATCTTCCTAGTATCCAAATAGAACAATTAATACCATTACACAGTTCAAACTATAGTTGTAATTCAGATTTTAACACTGCAAAATGATGCCTACACATCAACTGTTTATGTTCAAATTTTATGTGTTAAATAATTAGTGTTGTCGCAAATCAATCCACAGAATTAAAAAATAGAAAAAGAGAGACAAAGAACAAGAATTTCACAAACAAAAATACCAAATTTTGGATGAAATATGTATATAACTCAGATTTTATATTTTTAATTTTTAAAACGTTTGCTTACAAATTTTTGTTTTATATTGAATACGAACAATTTAATCGTGAACCCAATTTTCATAGATGTGATCAGTGGTATTTCAGTTTCTAAGTATGCGTCAATTTTGCTATTATATTTTAATAAATTCGAAAAAACATCTTTGCACACTTTCTGGATTACATTGTATATTCGAAATATTCTATAGCGTATTGATGTCGAAATCGTATTTATAAAATTGAATTATAAGGTTCAGTATCTCAATCAGCTATTACATAAACAAAAATTGCCAAATAAAAGAAACACTAGAAGTATTCATTTCGGATTTTGATATATCCCAAAGAACTCAGAAAATCATTCATTATTTAGTTGAACCTATAATAAAACTATAAAATTTTCAGAAAACATAAGCAAAGTACGCTATCACAGTATACAGTAGATTAAATATGATATAACCTTAATACTTTTCATCTGTATTTGCTGTAACCAAACGTAGGAAAATTAGAAAAAATAAATATACAAGTTATATTCGTTGTCGTCCCCATAGCAAGCGCATCGGCATCATCCCTTTGATAGTCTATAATCATAAAAACTCCAAGCTTGCCAAAGCTAGATTAGGGAATCGCAGTGAGCTTGCTATAGATTTTTGTGGCCCTTGGAGTCCGTGTAAATTGAACCCACACACTTTCTAGTCTAGAACCAAAAGCTCTAACTCTGTCCATCTCCACTGTATAATAAATACATTAATTTTTTAAAAATACCATTTATTTAAACAGTTTAAATTAATACCTAATGTATAAATATAAAATACAATAGAAAATATTAAACACTTGTAGCGCAGCTGTGCCGAAAGGCCTGAAAACGTCTTTCGTGCAGAGGAGGCCATAAACCAAGAAATGTAAAATCTAATTGTATAGTGCGTTACTAAATGAGCGAATAAAAGTGAAGGTCGGGATGTGACGGTTCTAGAGAAAGGGTCGATTGTGCGCGTGCAGTTAAGAAAGATATGTAATGTTAAGTTTGATTTGTGTCGTCGACTAAAGATTGCAAACTAACAGGGAACAGGGGCAATAAACGGACAAGCATTTGTCCCGACTAACAATAGACCAGGCGAAAGGGAAAGGCAACCCTGCTGGACAATACAGCCATAAACAGCCGACTCAACTATCAATGAGGCGAAAGTGAAAAGTAATCCCATTGTTAGGACAGCGAACAATAGGACTATACAACTGGAACCGAGATTCCTTTTCGAGGCAAAAGGAAAAGTCCTCTTTTTGGCGGAAGTTATTTCAATCACTTGTGAGACAATACAGAGAGTTATCCCTAGCTGGACAATCTTATTGTGTTCAAAAGCATAGGGAATATCCCTCCCATGGCACGAGCAACCTATATAAGCGTAAATAGTTTGGTTTTCAAGAGAGTACTTTCGCACATTCCGACTCAATTTGAGCAAATCGAGGACCGAGGTCAGTTATAAATAAATAATTCCGCTCGAAAACCAGGCTACTCACTCTGAATGCTTTTGAGGCTATTTGATCAGTTTCCTTAAAGCCTAATGCATTAACTAGTTTCCGGTATTCGTTTACACGACATTCACTGTTCGTATTTTTATTTGAATCAATATTTATGTATTTATATATGTTTGTTATCTTTTATGTGCTCTAATATAAATAAAAAGAATTATTGTTTTCCACAACCGGTTGTACCTTACTGAACCTAATTCCACAACGTTTAAAGAACATCATAACATTTCCTAAAGTGACAACCACTTTACACTCATAAACAACAGCAAAATCTTTCCACACTAGGTCTAGTAGAACCTAGATAATTTTCAAAACTGTACTCATCGATTCAGGAATCTTTTCTTTGAAGTTGTGCATGTTAGGGGCAATCAATTATTCAAAAATTGGCATTATCTTTTGATTTTCAAAATAATGTGAATCCCACGGCGGTGTGTGAAATAGATGAGTTCAAGCTTCTGATGCAAATTCTTTTCCCTTTATACAGATGAACATACGTAGTATGAACAAAAACCATGATGAGTTTATGCTATTCCTGGAATCACTTACTATAAATCTATACTATAAAATCGTTGGTCTCTTTGTATGTTAGTTCTCTATCTCCTCCGAAGATACTTGACCCATTAAATTGTATGATAGCTTAATATTTTGCTAATTTTTAGACTTAGATCGTAGGCCGGTTTTTATTTTCAAAAAAAGTACGAAAAAGTAAAGTCGTGTAATTAGCTAACCCTTAATGTTCATATACCATTAACCTCTAGAGGGCTGTGGAATTATATTGTCAAAAAATTTTGTTGACAGTCGTGGTAGTAAAAGTCACATTGGCATTTTATATCTGTCAGTTTAAGGTTATGTCAGGATTATAATTTCAACAAATACAAACATTCTTGTAGAATACATAAAAATGTTAGTAACAAAAACAACTACAGCTGTTCAAAATGATTTGTTGCATTTTCCATGCACAACATCACCTAGTGCTCGGCATTAAACATTCTGTAAAAGTTAAGTTTATCTGTCAACATTGTATAGGTTATATTATTAAGTAGATTTACTCGTCACTGCCAACATAAATTCAATTTTAAAAAATCCACAACCCTCTAGAGGTTAAATGTTTTCGATCATACTAACAGCGCCTTATTCAACGAAGCTCACCTGCCACGCGGGCGGCCCGGGTTCGATTCCCGGCCGACCCATCCTTTTTTTAATTTATATTAATGAATCTCTCTTAAATTAGCGAACCGACGCGTAACTCGGGTGATTCACTAGTTTTGACATAATTATACTTACAGAAACCTGGCAAATCCAATCGAATTTAAACAGATATAATTTAAAAAACTAAATGTTGCACTATTCTTGTGGTAACTTGAATAAGAATGACGGGGTATTGTATACATATGTTAAAAATAGCTATAAACACAGTATAAAGCTAATCAATTTACGTTGTGGCAATTGTTTCATAGGCCTCAAATGCGCAATACGAACAATCGCTTATGAAACTCTGGCAACCTATTGCTCACTTGCAATTAATTTCAATGAATTTTTGGATAACTTTAGATCGCTCGTATGTGACTTAGCAATTCCACAGGTCGAAATTTTAGATGGGGATATTAATATGGATATTCTTGCAGATAATGATATCATTACCGCCGAATATATAAATTTAAAAATGGTTTTGGGTACCTCGTGTATTTAGATAAGCCCACAAGGGTGACAGATATCCCGAAATCGTGTCTTGGTCATTTCTTCATCAAATGCGATGATACATTGATAAGAAATATCTTTCCAGTAGTGATTAAATCAACAATAACTGCTCATTATTCATCGGCTCTCTTAACTAAACATTTTGGTTCTGAAAATATTAGAGGTTCAATTAACTACGAGAAAACTTTAACTAAAATAGATTATATTAAATTATTTGGATATTTGCCAACTGAAAGATGGGAATATGTTCAAGATGCTGACATTACCGCCAAATTATTTATGGAGAAATTCAAACTTGTTTATTTACATGTCAGGTAAGAGCAAATACAGAAAAATATAACCGTGGATAACAAATGGACTAATATGTTCAATACGTAGAGATACATTGCATCAACGTGTATTAACTAATCCTCAAAGTATTACATTAGTAAATAGATATAAAAATAAATTTTGTTTCTTGTCTACATAAACGATTTAGTTAAACTGAACCTAGACTGTCATATATCATTTACATCAGCAATTGTTTTTGGACCAAAGACATGGGATGAGGTGGTTAGAAAAGTGGAGAATTGCATGGAAATTATTAAACACACTTTATTTTGATAGCTTATCACTAAATCTCAATAAAACAAAATTTGTATCCTTCTCTTTAACCCCAGCACCTAAGCATAGAGTTGATGAAATAAAAATATATCATACAATTGTTTTCCTCAGTGCCACACACAAGCCGTGGACTCATGTGGCCAAGAAAGTTATAATTCTATTTTACTGTCGTTTTTTAATAAATAATAATAATAAAAGTTCAAGACAATTTAAAAACTGAATAATAAATTATTTACCCAACTCTCAGAATTAAATTTTGAAACCAATACTCAAAAATACTCACATTTAAAACTCTGCGCTGACCAAACTCTCTTAAGCAACTGCAACATCTAGTGTCGTCAAGATGGCCAACACTAACTTAAGGATCGCAGATAAAGCGCATCTGGGTCGCCAATTAAGGTAGTATTATTTGAAACCCCATTCCTGTCTATAGACAATACAAGATAAGCAATTCAAACATGTACCTGGGGTATACAAAGCTCAGGTAAACAGTTGCACGGACGCGATAATGTAATAATCAATAAGAAACAATTAATGACCGCGGCAGTTCCATGGGGAGGTAGTTTTATTTGTCGTGAACTGTAGAATTATTTCCATTTTATAAATACGAAGTGCAACAGGAAATTGGAGTGAGTGTAAATTCCAGTAGTCCATTAGGAGATCATTGACTGTTTCCCTCCTTTAGCATATCAGGGTCGCATTGAGAAAAGCTAATCTTCCAACTGTTTTATATTTACAAATACTTAATGATGTAAACAAATCGGTGGCATCAATGCACACTTATCTACTGTATTTGCCAAATTGCGGATACATAGTTGACATATGGTCACACTTCGTATTTGAAAAAATAATCAAAACTTACATCATCAGAAATGGCCTAGGAATTCCTACACTTGTACTAATGAACAATTGCAGAAACACACATTACATAAAGCGTGCGGCCTTGTGAAAGCTATAACAGGGTAACTACATTACAGAGAATACTGAGCGTTTGTTTTATTTAATTATGAGTCATTATTAACCTGATACCAGTCGTGACTCGTGTACTTAATACATACATTGTTTAGTAAAACAGGTCTTTATTATCTATATACAATTATACATTCAATTCGAATTTCAAGTTAGACTGCGTCGTCTTTACAGATAAACACAGTTATATTACAATTTGCGTTCCAACGGTGTAAGAATTAGCTCAAATAAACCCAACATAATGGAGGTTTAGCTGCAAGGAGCTTCGATAAATCGAGGAACTACGAAAGCCTCAAACAATATCTACAGCCGTATATATTGCTCTTACAGTTTGTAACAACAGAAATAGCCTTGTTATATATCTAGCGCCACTTGAGGTGCCAAATTTGTAATATATCACTCTCTTACGGTGTTATTACAATTAATATCAAATTTAATATACCCTTTTACTAACTATTAAAAAGAAGCATTGTCAGGTATTGCTCAATTATGTACTTCCTTACTTCTTAATACAATAAATAGGATTTGACGTATCTCACAAATCAATTTCACATTTAGAATTCTGTCATGTGATTATAGTTTTTAAAAGCCTCGACTAGTCAGTTTATAAGCAATGGGATTCCTGACTCCCAGCTGAATGAGTACATTTTCAACCACCAACTTTCTCTTCTAGTTAAAGGCTGAATTACTTTTAAAATAAAATAATTATTTGACTTTGTGAATCAAATACACGTTTCAGGTTCTACTTCACAGAATTAAATTCATACTTTCAGTTCGTTAGTAGCAAATCGAAGTTTGATCTGACATTACAAAAATAAATAGATATTGTCAAAATTAGTTTAATCAAATGTTAAATATCCAAACTTGATTTAAATGAATATTCTAAAAAATAACCTAATACCAAAATGTAAATTTTAAATTATAACGGTCGAAATCGTGGAGTACTCGAATCGCTATTAAATTTAGAAAATTAATTCTTCTAAATATATTTACAATTATTTTAATGATTTGCCGCACCAAACTTACTATATAACTTCTTAATATTTCATAAGAAATGGGCACTAACCTTCTGATAGTCTACCTGAATGTGTTATCTCAGCTGCTAACTGAATAAATTCTAATCAACAAACACCTCCCTGGGTAGTTCCCGACCAAAACAAAATTCGTTGTAGCTCTTTGAAACCTATATTATGTGGATAGACAGTTCAACAGCATACCACGACACTCACTTTCACTTTTTTACTGGTTTCCTAGTAAAATACCACGTTAAATGGAATCAAACAATCTTGAATTTTATATTTGAATAATATTTGTGACTTATAGTCAAATTTGATTGTAGAGAATACTATATTGCTGCTACGTATCAAATCATCAATTATTATTCTTCACAATTAATGGGAATTTAACCCTTAACGTGACTATTCAAGATATTTTTACTACTTGATATAAACAACCATGTGGTTGCCCTTTACAACACCACCAGTTAAAACATACAACTGTTACATCACATGATATACATCAGATATCTGGATATTATTTTAATTAAATGTATCATTCATATGGTATGCTGCATTACAAGTTTCGACTGTTTTATATTGCAAACGACAGGTTCTGAAAATATTCACTATTGACAAGTCAAATTGATACTACTTTGTTGACTAATCTTTGTAACTTTAAAACTAAAATATTATATTAAAATTTCAGCTTGTTGTATACGCGAATAATCATCACGTCGGGGTCACCACTTTGGATTGTTGCTGCACTTACACGTAAATAAGTAAAATAAAGGAGTAAGCTAACAAACTAAGATATATTCCAACGCGTACAGATACAAAAATATTACATGAACAACCACAGTAACGATGACGCGACTGCTGATGAAGTGAGAACGGTCCAACGGTTGAATCCCGTTTTGTGCAGTGCTATCCATAGTTTTGTTCCTTCCAAATTTGACAAGCTTTTACCTACTTGTCTACCGGACAATAGAGCAGTACCAGATATTGACATGCTGCGTAGGATTATGATGTCGCTCAGCTGTTGCCAATTCGTTGCTACAGTATTTTAATAATATACGTACATTCGAAATAATTCATTATAGCTCTATAATTCTGCACAGCTAATTTGCATTTGAATTTTAACATATAAACACAGTACTACTCATCAAAACACACACTTACTTAAATAATACCGCATTTCTTTGTTTGATGGTTGAAACTTCGTTATCTGTATTTTCTTACTTTTTTATTTTGTCTATTACAACCAAATCGTTGTCCACATACAAATATTCTTCAAGACACACTATATTACCTCGACTTTTTGGGAATAAATATCAAAACCGAACTTCAATAATGACAGTAGAATATCATATTCTTCTATCCAAACGGTTTCGACTTGTTATTGAAAGCCAGCTTATATGAAATAATGTTTGCTGTTATTTGAATATTGTCTTCTGGAAGACTTCAAGTTTTTTCAAGATTCTTCATTTGCGGTGTTGTTTCAGATTATTGATTATTTCCTGGTCCATAAGTAATACCTTTGACGTCATGTTTGGCGAGAGAGACAACACGAATTGAAGATCAAACATGTGAGGACATTTTTCATGTTTATGATCCTAGGTCTAATTTGTGGTATTTTCTCATTCCTGAATTTAAAATCCCGTCTGTAAAAAATCATTTCGAATCATGTTCCGGTCTTCGGCTTTACAGCGCTAGAAGGAATCGATTGCTCTGAGTGCAGCGAGGCAGACGAGCAAGTATCTTTTATCGACCTGTTTTTAGACGTGAATTTTGTTGCAACACTAGCCTTTTAAACCAAGTATTATTTCGCTAAGAAAGAGTCGTTGTGTGTGTAAGAATGAGAGCGAGTGAACGTTTTCCCCCGCCCTGTCTAGCTTCGTTGTAACATGTGTGCAAGTTTTGGCGCGAAAAGAATTCTTACACGAAATCTCGACAGAGCAACAAGTGATTTTTATTGTGTGTTGTTTCTGCCGCCCCCTTCGGCCTAGCCTGGAGAACGACCACTGGTTGTGTACTCTGTGTGCGTACCACCTGAATAAATGTGCCGTTATTTAAAGCCCCGTCGGTTAGAGATTGCAGTAATTAGTGTTTTAAGTGACTTTTCCCGTATTTGTGTTTGACCTGGACGTGTTAGTTGTTGACGGTCGGTTTGGGGTTTTGTTAAGTGTCGTCTGTGGATGTGGTCGTAGGCCGAGAGGTCCTGGTTATCGCGAAGTGGGCAGCTTTGATTCACGCTGCGTGGCCGATTATTTGTGTGTGAAACTCTTTGGCGGCTTATTTGACATCAGGAAGTTCCGTCTCTCTCGTTTAGAACCCTTGCCATGTCGTCACGGACTTCGTATTACTCTCGACTGGGGATGTTAGTATCGCCCAGACCCCTTCCGTTGGCAGCATCTCGTTGCTATTGTGCAGTCTCTTCAAGCGTCTTCGGGCAGTTTGATTGGAAGCAGTCACATGCAGCTCCGTTGGACGTCGAATGCAGCTACATGAGCTCCTTAAGGTACCGCGTTTATTGTACTAGTTTTATAGTGCCTAGATTACAGTGCAAGTAGTGTGTTGCTGAAGTGTCAGACTTTTTGCGTAACGTTGCTGTCAATGTAGCATTTACTGTTCGAACCATTGTAGTTGTCAATAAGTCGAATCAATCAATTACCGTCAAATTTTGTGTTTTTGCTTAACCTAACGTGGCGAGTAAAGTATGTACCGCATTTGAGCCACGTCTATTTGTTGCTCGTCAAGAGTTATTGTTGATGAGTCAGTTCTTTGAATATTTAACGTTGTTACCGTTTGCCAGTCATTTCGTTTATTTGTTGACAAGTTTACCACATTTAGCTAGTTTAAGACGTTACGCAATATAACGTAACCCTTACTAACCCGTTTCGTTACATTTATTTGCTAAGCCATTGTTCATTTACATATTATTGTTAATACAGTTCATTTTCATTTAACTGTGTTTTTCTTGTTTGATGTTTACGATATTTGCATGCGGTTTTGTGTCTTCTTTTGTAAAAGGAGTTTAGAAAGCTGTTTTCTCGGAAGGTAAGTTCAACGCTGTTGTTCGTGGCTCGTCGACTAAGCACTGCCAAGGTTGAAGTTAGAAAGTGTACCCATTTGCTTCCACTTTTCTCAGTGGGCTCACCTGTGTATTTATCCTATTAGGAAAGTGGTGGCGCCTTAGCATCTAACACCTGATTTTCTTATAATAGGCCGTTGCGCTGTGTAGTCTTGTATTGGACCACCCCAGCTCCACTATGCGACGCCAGCACCCCTTTTGTTACAGGCTGGGGAAGCGGGCCTGTGTAATTCTTTCCCGATATGTCATTTTACGCGCTAGTCATTTGTATACCTAGTGTCATGTCGTAAAATCCCGTTTATGTTGTAACAAACTGACGCCTTGTCGTAAAGTAGTGTTTTATGCTGTAACAAACTATTACTAATTAGAGCCTTGTCGTTAGTGGCGTTTTAACCTGTAACAAACATTAAAATTTTACGTATTTCGGCGTAGAATTTTTTATCTAAACTATAAAACGATTCTTTACACAGTTCACTATTCACTTGTCTTCCAAGCTTTCTTATTACTTCTATGTGTAACCGATATATTTTTTTGCCATTAAAGCAATGAGGATATTTTGAGTTGTCAATAACCAACAGTTTTTTAATACCACACATGTTGACGCCTACCACGACGATAACTCTTTCTTTGCTATGCTTTCACACGAAATCCTTCCGTCCCGGTAAGTGCTTAAAAAGCAAACCCGTATCGTTCGCGTTAAAAATGTATTTTTCGTTGAGAGTTCTCGTAAAAATTATTTCCCAGCTCTTCGCAGTCATCTTCATTAAAGTCTGCACTGTCACCACACATAACTATGTGAATTATATTATGCTGTTTCTCAAACTTATCGATCTAGCTCACTTTCTCCATCAACAATCACTTAACCATCTTTGAACGTAGGTCTTCCCAAGAATCGTCCATTCTATTCTATATTGTGCCTGTTTGTCCGTGTTTCTTTCTTAAGATCGTTCTTACAACGCATCATTGGTCTTCCAACATTCCGTCTACTATCCCACGGTCTCCAGTTCACTACTCTTTTTGCCACTTTGTTTCATCCGTCCTAGTCACGTAACCAGCCCATCTCCACTTATTTCCTGCTACGATTGCTGCTATATCTGGCATTTCTGTTCTCTCTTATCCATCTGTTTGCCTTTCTGTCCTTGAATGTGATCCCCAGGATAATTATCTCCATTCATCTTTGAGTATTTTGAAGTTGTTTAATAATGTTTTTAGTAAACGCCCAGGTTTCCGCATCATTTGTGATCACGAAAAATATGCACTGATTGAATACTTTCACTTTCTGGTATGTTAGTACATTTTCGTTTTTAAATATGCAACGCAGTTTGCCAAATATAGGCCAGACCATTTTTTCTTTCTCTTCACTTCCTCAATCTGGTTTTCTTACAAATCTTTAACGTCATCCCGACGAAACCAGTGTGCCGTAAGTATTCTGCAAAAGAAAAATGGTTTTCGCTAATGAGTCGCGCTTAGGAATTGAGACACTTCTATTGCAAACGATTTTAACCCACTCGAGAACAGCTTCATCGATGTCTTTGTAAGTACAACCTTCAAAACGGTTGCATCTTGTTCTCAGAATTTCTTCTGGATTTTTTAGTCGTCGAGTTTTTTCTAAAATCTCCTTCTTTTTGACACCTTCACCAATTTCACTTTACAAGGGCACTTCCTTTTTTTACCTTCATACTCACAACCGCCACGGCAACAATCAGAATAAAAAATGCGTACGACAGTTTAAAATGTCTGCAATTTATAGCCACTCTCAAAATTATTGTCATTAGGGTGGATTATAGAAACTCGCCTGTGATTAATAAAAATCCTCTAATTCTTTCATTAAGAGCCCCGTGATATTAAGTATTAGTGACTGTAAGCCGACTAAGGAATACTAAGAAACAATTGTGGGTGGTAGACGTCTATAAGTAGTCAAATTTCTAATAATATTATGTTACAAAATATCCATGTTTCGTAGAATTATAATTTTTATTTGAGATACTAAAAAAACCGAGTGAAGCCAATTTACCGGAGTTAAAACTTCCACACTTTATCTGGAGTTGTAAAAAAAAATTGACATAGATAAATTCGAGGTATGGAATCTATTAAGATTCTAAATCTGTCGCCGTAAATTGTTCGCCCAGTCTAACTCAGATTTGACAATCTCGAGCATTGGGGTACATTTTGGGTCACATAATTAGCCTACCAATCTTTAAGTTTAAAAACGATGAGCTTTCTTTTTCAAAATTTCCGAATGCCTCGGGATATGGTAGTTTTTGTTTCAAATCACAATGTCCACTGGTCACCCGCAATCTGAGGTAGGGCCCGTTCGTATTTTCGTAACTACTTTTACGTCTGCTAATTCTCAGTAGAGTTTGTTTTCCAGCCTTTTTGTCTAGCTACAGCAACATATCCTTCAGCTTTTCTCCAGCTTGCAACATAGCCATCAAGATTGAATATTTCTATTGGGTGCCTAGCAATGGATCTCGCGCTTCTTAATATAAACGAAATCCAACCGACAGTCGTTTCTCGAATGAACTTAATATTTATATAACCCTTACTGTCGATGGGGGACTACTCGCCCCCCACCGGCTACCATTTTTTGTGTCGTATAAGCCCTTCGCTTTCGTATTACGTTTTAATTTAACAAGAATAATAAACGGGTTAACTAGTCACATGAGTTATTCGACGATACAAGCGAAAACTGTGTGTTAGAAACGACGGATGATATTATTAATTCTTTACATAAATGCGTCAGTTTAATTTTTAGCTTTAGTTTTTCATTCAGGACCTTTATAACTTCGCTTGATCGGTACCGCAGGCACTCGTTCATGTCAGGCATCTTCATTAATGTCACATTTTTCCGATTGTTTGTGCGACTCATTCACTAAAATACGGTTTTAAGAGAAAATGCGATCGACGCAGAAATGTTTTTAAAAATTCGAAATGTAGAGAAATTCAACTCAAAGAAGTTCGAGGTGTGGAAGTTCGACTATATATGTAAATGTACCAGTATTCCAAATAGAACAAAGAACGAAAATCATCGAAATAATTTAGAATGATTTAAATTCCGCACATAAACAAAATATGGTGATATAATTGTATAAGGAAATAATTTTTACAAATTATCCTTGATCCAGTTGCTTTATCAAATGAGCTGCCTCAGGATTTATTAAAACTTGTGAACTAGCGAACTGGTCCGGAATCAAACAGATTTAACGAAATTCAAACCTTTAAGGTGATGTGATTCGCTACAATGTACGGCTATAAAAATTTGTATTTAATATTAATCAACAGCCATACTACCAAGAACGAAATTATGTACCTATCAATAATGTGTAAGTGTATACAATTTCATAAAACATCAAGTTACTATCGTTTGTAGATTAGGAGTTGAGTTTTCATAAGGCTTTACACAATTTAGTATGTATTTTACATATTATAAAGTATTATATATTGTATTATTAGTTAATATTTATTAAATTGTGATATTTTTATAAAGTGATCAATTGTATATTAATTAGGCCACAGTACACCATTTAAATATTTAAATAACTGGCCTAACTTGTATTTTACGCGATGATAAACAGGTAATAGTAATTTACGGTCCGGAAAGGGCAACTTCGAGCGTTACTGCAAGAAATTTAATTTTTGAATTTGACATCAGTTTTAGCCAACCACAGGATGATTACAATAGTGGAGGAAATGGTCACTTTCATCGCCCATTTGAGTGAAGAAAGTGAGTACTTTTCACACCGGAATAGAAATATATATAAAATTGCTTTATTTACTCATACGATATAAAACCTATGTTAATAAGACATATTAAAACAAACGTAAAATTATGTAAAATCCTAGTATTTGTACTATAAACTATAGCTCCATTTCGCAGACAATTAATGTGCCACCATTACTGATAATTGCACTGGTAATAATTGGAGATTAATGTCCTTTTTTGGAGTGAAAATCATCTGTAACTTCAAAAAGTTGTACATCACATCACCTTAACAAATTTATGTAAATTTAGCACTAAGAATTTAAATTATATTTAAAAACAAATTAAAACAAATGTACATATCATACGTTAAAAGCCGAACATTAATTCAGTTGCTGACTTCCTAAAAGATAAATTTTAGTTTAAAATAGAAATTCGATCCACTACTGAGATTTCTCCATAATTGGAAAACTAAGATCGCATAAAAACTTATTCACAGAGAAGAACACTTTAAATTTTCATTATTCCAATTTTCTTCTCTCAATCGATGCACATATGTACTCAACGAACAGGTAATTTAATAAAATTATGGAAGCTATATGAATTCGGTAACTGCACAATCTATTACATAAAAGAAAAAAAATTCATCACGAGTGAATACTAGACGAACGACAATTAATTTCTGGCCAGTCAGTACTTTGTAACCCTGGTGTGACCTTGTTTGTAATAAAAGTTCTTTTAATTGAATACTGCTAATTAAAAACGGAGAAATTGAGTTATCAAACGTCCTAGCTTTTAATTATAAGCTTGTTTGCTGTTAAACCCCTTTCTTGATGAAATCTAGATATCGAGCATGCAATTTAACTAAAACATAAAAATTTCATCACAGTTTTGGTTATTAAAACTAGCGGTTCACTGATTTTAATTTAAAACCCAGAAAAATCAGGCTGTCAATCAATCCATTTATATTTTTCATACATTCCCGGCTTTTCAAACCAGTGCCATCGATGATGCTTAAAAGTCTATTAAAATTCTTCGTCAAAACACGACAGGACAATCTAAAATTTTTATTCCTTTGGGCGCTATATCCACAGCACGTGCACAATATAAAACGTCAACTTTTCGCATTATTTCCTTGTCGATAGCAGATTCTATGCTTTCAGGGTTGTTAACACTTCAACGGCTTCAACATAAAAGCAACCTTAGTTAGATGCAATTTGAGCGGCCTTTTTAGGTTATACAATGAAGTGGTTTTGTCTCAACGCTTAGTTCAGGTGAAAATAAAATTAGCAAAGTAGAATATTATAAGTAAATTAGGTGAACTAAGAATCAAGACATAATACAATAATTGCTCCATTCATGTAATTTCAGTTGTACATCAAATGTTTGGTATGCAGAAACACGAAAACATTAGTACCAGCGATATGTAACTTAACACAATCTTAAAATAGTTATGACAGTTATTTTAACAAAAAATAAGTAAAATTACCAACGTTTCACCTTCAAGTTAAGTGCTTTTTAACAATTGTCCCATGTGTGTAAATGCAGTAAGTTTTTTCTTTTGTCTAACAAACGAACTTCCTATTATAGTAAACAATTCAAACTGCCTATTATTTGCAGACGATTTTATAATCTACAAAGAACAATATTAATTGATTTAAATTAGAAGAACATCGGAATAATAATTATTTGAAATTTTGGAAAAACAGACTGTATTTTTATATGACCGAAAGTCTTTTAGTAACATTTATTCGTCAAAATCAAGCATTAAAAAATATTTTACTATAAATTAGGTATGCTTGGAATTGCCTTACAATTAAATAGTAAAATATTGTATTGACAATTTTAGGTTTTTGTATTTTTGTTAAACATACATTACAGTACCTACGTGTGATATTCACTCACTATGCGAAATATGGAATGGAATAAATCATATCTTTCGTTCTGAGTTTAATTAAAAGAAGAATTGATTAGTATTTGTTTACGTACATAAAAATGTTGCATAACATAGTGAATAATGACCAGCCCACTTTGATAAGCAAAATTAAATTAGCTGGTAGTCTTAATTTTAATAAAAGAAGAACCTTTGTCTTTTCCACCCTGTATATGAAATAAACTGGGATAATTCCTTTTTTTTTATTTTAACACCTAACTTCGCGGCGCTCTCGCGACTGAACGATTGATCGGAGTAAAAAACCTCTACTACATAAAATGTAGGATATTTTATTTTCTTTAATTTCATGTAAGTTCAACATTTACGAAAAATGGATAGCTTTCGGGTAATTTTAGAAAAACAAAAAAAACGGTTTTTACACCGTTTTTGCTTAAAAAAACGTGTTTCCGGTCATAATTTTTGTTGGAAAACATGGTATTCGTGTACAGCGACTGAAACATAACATATAGGAACCAAATATCAAAACTCCTCCAAAACGTTCCCCTATTTTCTACCATTTGACTGGACTATTTGGGACTTTTTTATGATGATATAACTTGAAAACAAATGAAAATAGGATAACAAGATTCGATCCATTTGAAATCGCATTTAATAGTCAATTTTAGACGTTAATGTACTAGTATGTACCCATTTATATTGTCATACACTAAAGAGTGTGATAGACAAATATTAGTGCGAAATAAAAAAACTTACTGAGTGCATCGATTACTGCTACACAAGGATGTGCTGCCAACCACTACGAGGATAGCTGTAGCAGAGATCTGGCGAATAGAAGATTATAGACGATAAAGAGCTCGAAGATAGAAGCTTACCAAGTGAGTCTATTAACCTTCAACTTACAATAAGACAGAGTTATTAAAATGGAATTCAATTGAATCATAAATTAGATAATCATAAAATTGTAAACAGACAGTAATATTAATCTAAAATAAATTTTACTGAAATTAAGTATTTATCAAATATTATTCACAAAGGTGTTAAACGTACGATAAAGGCAGATATTAATTGCTTAATAAATACAATTGTCCTACATCTTGTATTATAGTTATTCATTGTTTATGTCTTAATCTGATTTTAATAGTAACCCTGAGATAGAGTCGAATAAGTAAGGTTATTACAATTACATGCAAAAGACTGTGGACAAAAGGTAAGATTTAATCAAAATTTTTAAAAAACCCTGAGAATAAGTTTTAAATTAAATAAAATCAAATAAAACCTATTAGACCACAGCAATATACATATATTGCACTAGTTAAAAAAATCAATCATAAACCAAATGAAATTATAACCAAGGAAAAGCAACACCCTAGAAAAGACTGCATCTGCTACTGGAGTGCATATTTAGATTTAAGAGGCCATAAACCAAGTCAATACAATTTAATTAACTCACCGTATTGTTTATGGCATGGAGTTACTATTAACGCAGAGATTATAATTAACAAGCCTAGAAGGCGGAAAGCACAATAATAAAGCTTGAAGGTCGAATAAATGTATGTATGGATGACTCTTTCGAAATTTTATGAGATGAATTAATAAGGTAAGGTTTTGTATTTATATTCTTATTCTCCTATCCAGTTTGTTTTGTTGCCACAATTTAAACAATTCATTTCTATAACTGCACAACATAAGTTTCATTTAATTTGTTTTCGATGTAAATTTTAAGTTTTATTATTTCTGGACCATCAGAAAATGACGACACGGTTCAACGTGCTACGTCACTGACTCCAGAGGTTCACACCCATGCAGTTATATTATTGATATGCACAATTAATTTATAAATAAGTAACTTTAATAAAATTGCAAAAGAAACAATTATGCAAAGTAAACCTACATAACTTCAAATTGCCATTCATGCATTCATATTGTAAGAGTCAGATATGCAATGGCACAAACAATAAGCAATAGCGTACTCAAATTACTAATTCCTAGCAATAGAATAATATAAATTTATTCACTAATTGTCAACAATGAACTCTTTAATGACGCATAAAAATACGACACCAAATGCAATGCAACAGCAGCGATGTGATCAACAAGGTCAGCAAGCAATAAATTAGAATTCCGCACAAAGATAATAATGTGATTGCTGGAAAATAGAAACGCTGTATATTATACTTTAATATACAGGGTCTCTACTGGAAAACGACCAGCAGCGTCCTCTTTTAAAGCTTTTACAAGCGTTTGCCCCTTGGGCGAACTAAAAAATACCATGGAAATTCACGATTGGAATGTTAAATGTATTTATCTTTGTTTAGTCTAAAATAGACCATAGGATAGAACCTCCACATTTGGAAAAAAATTATCTCCGAAAACCTCTTGTATGGAGATTTCCAAAACTCAGTCGAGAAAAATTCCGCACTCTCAAGGTTAGAAGATAAAGAGAATTATCGTTTAATTTTTAAACTCTCTCACTACAGCCGACGTTTTGACTGTTGGTATCTTCACAAAAATTTAAATTTTAACCGCGAACCTAACTCTTTAAGGTGATTATTTCGCATATGTGTTTTACATTGTACTGTCAAAATATAAATACAGAAAAATGTAGCAAGGTAACTCCCATATAGTGTCATGACTAAACATATTTATATTTTGTATCGCACTTTTCGTTTTGCATTCCGATAAACTATATTAAACTGAGAATATTATTTTATTTTTTTAAACATATTTCTCGCCTTATATGCAGAGAAAATAAATGTTATTTTATTTAAGTAGAAAGAATGTTATTTTGAAACCATTATGTGATTATGTGACAACTTAATGCATACCTATAGAACATGTTTTTACATTTGGCTAGTACGAGGTTTTCTCAGTCTTAGCCAAAAACATATTTCTAAAATTTATATTAACGTTTATTAGCTAACTGACAATTTATTGAACAAAATAACTAGGAAACTGGGCCTAGTATATGTCGAGAAATAGACACGACACGATTTGCCAATTACTTAATACACAGATTATGTTATCTGCGAATAACAGAAAAACTTTCGCGTGTAGTAGTAACACAATTAACATAAAAAAGGGATAACACGCTGTAGTACATAGTCTGAATTGTAAAACAAAAAGAACAAATTCCTTATCAACACTACGTTACGTTAGGACAAATTTGATTGCGGTCGGTTTATGACCTTGCGAAATACGTTCATACATAGCGTGCTTAGTCAAAATAATCGTTGACGATTTATAAAGCGTTGTTTATTTAAAAAAAATTCAAACCTGTTCAATAATTTCTAAAAAAATAATTTCATAGTTCAAAAAATCAGAATAATCTCCATGTTTTCTTATATGTGATATTATAAACACCTGTCTACAGCTAAAGGAACAGATAAAATATAAAAACCACTGCTTTGAAGAAGATGACGATGCTAGACAGGGTTCCAATGAGATTAATGATTTCTAAACAGTAAGACGTGTGGCCAGCTCTGTGTATTATTCTCTTCCACAAAGGGTGATGTTGTAAACCATCTTCGGGTACATCCCAGGTAGGTGAAACACTAACCAGTTTGTCAAAGAAGAATACTCTTTCATAGACGTGACAACTGCCTAAGATATGATGGTCCTGGAGTATTATGACTAAAAGCTAACCAAATGGCTCAAATAACTATTAAAAATCACACATCAACAAGACGAGAAGGTGCAAGCCCTTTATCGATACTTTGGCATACCAGCGTGGCACAGAGTGGTTTTTGTCATGCATTCTTTCAAATGCCGATATCATACTATGTTATAGACGTGATGTACAACCTCGGCTAAAGAGAATTCGAGACGAGCACTAAGTAGTCCAAAGCCTAGACAGAGAAATTCCGTTAAAAATGGAATCACTGATTTACCAATACCGTTAGCGCAAAGCGCGGATAAAGTAGAGAGAACCGGTAATGTGACAGTTCCGATTTAAAGGGCTAAAAATGTGCATCTGCATCTTTCGATAACTGCTAACTCGACACCTCGGGCTTGGTAGTCTATTACTGATAGTCCGAATACAAATCCACAAACGTATACAAAAAAACGCGGCCGATTTCGATCAAAAGCTTTTCCGTTTTTTTTTTCATTAATATTCGCCATAAACTGGTGAAGACATCCTGGTAGGTCATGTTATTCTCGGGTTATCATGTTTATATCCGGCCGGCGTGATATGCTCCACTGCTATTAATTTCCGAATTTCTATTAACGCCAAAGCGGTTGCTGTCTTCACGAAAGCTATGTAGTTTCATGAAACTTTTCATACAACCCTTGTAACGCCCGTTTCAATTTTATTTAAAAAGCGCGTTAATGCATTTAACACCGATTTTCGGACCACTTTGTAGTTATATTTTGTAGCAAGAGAATTCAAACTAATCGTAGCAAGCGTGTGCGCGGAGCGATAAACACGTGCACATTTTCGCCTCTGAACTTGTCGTCGGTTTTCCATCCGCGTTGGCTGTGAAAACAGTGCAATAGCTGGTAGAGTATTGATTTTTCCGAGAGGCGTTCTTGTTTTCCAAGCAAGCGAAGCCGCTTGTAGCATTGTTCGAGAGCGCGCTTCCAGCGTTGGTAAGAGCGTGTCTTCTAATTTGATTCTTTGAGTATTAACTTTGGTTATTTAGGCTTAATTCCTCTGCGCTTCCGCTCATCAAAATCGCTGCGATGCGTCTTCTAAATTAGGCCGTGGACATCATCGGTAAGAATGATTTTGCGAGCATAAGTTCGTTTTCTAATTTTCCATTATTTACGCCGTTTAATATGGGCTAGTTTGTGCTATAAACCGCTAGTATTGGCTCACAAATCAAGCAGCTATTTGGGCTCTCATAAAGGCTTAAATTCAGCATCCCGGAGTTAACGTTTTGGCTCTTCCTTGAGCTAACCAGTTTCCCAAATTCGCGCCTGTACGTAGCCAGGATTTTCCTTCCTTTTGATGCTAGTTCTTTTTTCGAGCGTCGACCTTGGGATTCTGAGAATCATGCAGTCAGTTGGCTTTGAGTCGTCATAGAAAAATGCAACGAACGGAACTCCCCTGCCGATGGCTAGACTTCATCATTAATTAAACTGTAAGTAGATGCCATTATCAGCTCTGTTTTTTATCGACAAAGGCATGAAACCGCAAATGTCTGTCAGTTCTTACTAAGATCTTAGCAACTCAAACTGAGAGTGTCAAACCAATCTTTGGCTCAATTGTTATTACCGCAAATTGCTGAAATAACGTGTATACTATATCTCAGATAGCGCCCTTGGCGTTATGTATTTATATCATTTGCGATTGCACTGATGTTAGCCTGAAGTTGTAATTTAAGCTATAACTAACGAGTTCTCAAATGCAACTTCGAATTGAAGTTTTTATAAAATATTGTTTTGTCTGTTTTGTCCCGATATACAATTACATGTGTGTGTAAGTTGGGTGACGCCAACCTTGATTTGTTTGTGCTGGATATTAAATATTCTTTTGACTGTTACTGTTGTTGCTAGAATTACTACATTTAGATTGAGGTATGCAGCGAAGCTGACAAGGTAGGTGTTGATTTATTTTGCTAGCTAGGTTTGTTTATTTGTTGTGAATAACGATATGGCGCCCATTTCTATTATTAATCTACTGTTCAATTGTAACAGCCCAAAGCATTTCTTAGCCTGATCCTTACACCACGCCATATTCGGCCAAGAGTTAAAAGAGCTAGCCGAGGCCTTGTCAAAACCTTCGTTTAAGAGTGGTACACCTTAGTCATGATTTACTGAATGGTTGCGACAAAAATTGTCAATTTGTAAAAATGGCCGAAGCCCAAAGTAATACTTCGGCAGGTTGTGCCGAAGTAAAATATTAAAAAAAAGCTCTCAGTCCACTGCAGCTTTCAACTGGCCGATTAAACACATGGAGCAGAGAGCAACGGGTACTAAGAGCGTGAATTGGTCAAATTACCACATCCGGATGAAACAGGCAAATAAACAATATTGGTAGCAATATACCACAATGTTAGAACATATAACAGATATCAGAAAATAAAGTAAAATATATTAACTAAAATACAGCAAGACTAAGCTAAGTAATAATACCAAGGAAAAACATTTATAAATATACAAATTTTTTATTCTCAACAAACAAACAAAAATGAGGAAACAACGTAAAGCAGTGCGTGTGTATTTAAGAATGATTTTTTATAACTTTCAAGAAAATTAATTTTCAAGATCGCACATGTTTACACCCACCACAGATCATAGTGAAAAAGAGGTATACGTTCTACAAACAACAAACAGAAATTCTCTATCAGAATTCAATTAAATACGCTTCAATAACAATTTATTTTTTAAGAAAAAAGAAAACAGATAAATACAGAGAAGCTCGAGCTGTATACGAAAACGAAGTTGGTATTGTATATATCCAATATCTAACAGTAATCAGTAAAGTCAATGGTAAAATCAATCTGCCTAATCTGTAATGCGTCCAGTTGTACGGAGGGGAAATTTGAGTACTAACATATGCCTATCAAAATGCACTAAGCGTTTATTAGCTGTTATATTTATATCAACAGCCAGATTTAGTCAATGAAATAAAGCGAACCAATTACTGCAGTTGGGGCATGTATATGTCTAACCAGTTCACGATAAAAAGATTATGCCAAGGCAAGCTACAAGGACGTAGGAATATGGCGGGATTCTAGAAGAAATGTCTGGACAATGTGAAAGAGGATCTCAGAAAATTACGAAGAAAAGGGCTTTCATAAAGGAGCACAACGTTTTTCAAGAGCTGTAATGCTACAAAATAGGAAAACCAAAATTCAACACATAAAATGAGAGGATGAAGATCCGTCATACTCATAGCGGTGTTGGAATGATATGAAGTAATAAAAACTCCTAGTCTTCTCCACAAGTTTTTTACAGTTTAGCAAGCGACATGTTTCGAAACCAATACTGATTTCATCATCAGGCCCAATATTAAAATTGGTATTCGTAATAAAAGGTTACACTTACATGATATATCGCAGGATTAAGAGCACATGGCACTAAAAAGAAAGATAATAAACACCACCAAAGTGGAGAAGTGAAATTATTAAACAATAAAACCAGATTATAAAAATCGTTAAACTGGTAATTCCAAAATATTATAAGAGCAAGTTAAAAGGCAATTGGCATTGAAGACACCAAAGCCCAGAATGAACTATGTAACAAAACTTAAAATTGAAAAATCCCTACATTCAGTGACAATGAAATTACCACGGAAGTTCAAAAATTAACAGATCAAATGAAAGGCAAAAGAACCAAATAAGGGATGGAATCACCAGAAAAATCACCGCATCATCTAATATTAAGAAAATTAAAATTTGTGTCAAAATCCGTGATCTCATTGAGTCTGAATTTATTGTTATTAGACATAATTTCAAATCTTCTTCATTACGCCGTCTTAATAAACGTTTTGTGACCCATACATTTTTGAGTTGGTGAGCTTGTTTCCATGTTTCGAATTGCTCGTCTGGTTCGTAACATTATTCCCTCTATAGCTCTTTGGGCCACTCTTAATGTATTCGTTATTTGTTTAGGAAGTAGCCAGGTTGTACTCTATATGTTAATGCAGGTAGTATGCACTGATTGCAATGGGAGGGTGAGCCTGCAAAACGCTGCCCATCCTAGTCATTTTCCACTTCCACTTCCGCTGTCTGATTTAATTTTCCCAGTTTCCCAGTTCTAGATATACAAGTAACCTCTGGTCCCTAAGATCTTGTCTCTTATGATTACGCCTGGTTTCTTCTTCACACGTAACTTTGGTTTTATTTAGGTTCACTTCTAAGCCTATTTTACTTACTTCTGTGTCTAATTTCGCTAACATTGTTTGCAAGTCTTCTTTATTGTTTTCTATTATGACAATATCGTCAGCGTATCAAATTGTTTAATCTCACACAGTTTATACAGGGTGATCATTTGAAAACGATCCACCCTGTATATCTCGTGAACCACACCAAATATCGAAAAAATGTATAAGTGCTATAAGTAATCTGCGTCACCCCGCCCCACCCCCTCGTCCAACCTTGAAAATCTTAAATGGCACTATGCCCTTTGTGATACCTCAAATTAAAGGTCTTTTTACGCAAAGAAAATTAAAATCGATAGATTTGTTTTAGAGAAATTTAATATAACAATTAGACAAAATAGCACAGGCCGTGCAGAAACAGTTAAATTTTTACGTAACTGTTCAAACTGTCCTCTATTTTCGGCTAAACATTGATAGAGTCTCTGTTCAAATCCTAATCTAACATTCTGAAATACCTCTCGTGGAATAGACCTACATTCGTGATTTATTCTTTGCCGTAGATCTTGAATATTTTGTGGCTCAGTTTTGTAAACGGTTGACTTTAAATGTCCCCAAAGAAAAAAATCTAGGGGCGTTAAGTCAGGGGATCGTGGTGGCCACTCTATCGGTCCTCTTCTACCGATCCATTTATTCGGATAATTGTTGTTTAAACACTGCCTGACCGGTAAAACATAATGCGGAGGAGCGCCATCTTGTTGAAAACGAAGCTCCTATTCTTCTATAAATACAGGACCAATTATAGCATCTCCCAATATATCAGCCCACACATTTATTTTTTACGGCTATTGAGAATGGCCCTCTCTAAAGATGTGCGGATTTTCATCGCTCCAATAGCGACAGTTATGTTTGTTTACAAATCCACTAAGATAAAAGGTACATTCATCACTAAAGCAAATGTTTTTTAATACATTTGGATTGATGTTTATCATAGCTGTCATTGTTTCGCAAAATTCAATTCGTCTATCAAAGTCTTCTTCGGCTAATTCATAATAAATCTTCATCTTATACGGATGAAATTTGTTAAGTTTCATAACTTTCTGAACTGCACCATATGAAATTCCAGTTATGGCAGAAACCCGGCGAAGGGAATTATTTGGATTTATTGCAAAATGTCCTAAAACTTCGATTTGCGCTGCTTCATGTAGAACTCTAGGCTAATCTCTTTTTTTATTCGCAACAGATCCACTTTCTCTAAATTTTCCAACCAACTCCAAAACATACTTGTGTGAAACATGCTTGTCCGGATGATTTTCGTTGAAAGTAGCAGCGGTTCTTCGGGCACACTAATTTTCGGCACCGTAAATAACATTTATTTCAATTCTTTCAGCTAACGAGTAAACATTTTTTTAAATTTCACAAAAATCTCCAACCGCAAAGTAAAACACACACAAACACTGTAATTACTGTAATATTAAATTTGCACAAAAGTCACAAAAATCTCCAACCGCAAAGTAAAACACACACAAACACTGTAATTACTGTAATATTAAATTTGCACAAAAGTCAAAACGTCAGTTAATTGATTCTGCACAGCCTATTTTGTCTAATTTTTATATTTCTTTAAATTTCTCAAAAACAAATCTATCGATTTTAATTTAAACGAACATCAATAATTATTACTGCCAAACACTTTGACAAGTACTGACAATAAAAACATCCAGTAATGCATTATGACAACAACCTGCTATGTGTTTTAAAAGCTCCCTTTTGTTTTAATAAACTTAAAACACTTTTCGCTTAATATCTCAAAAACGAATCAACCGATTTTAAAAACCAAAACGTCAAAATGTAGCTAATACAAAGGCCTATCAAATGAGGTATCACATAACCCGCCTTGCCATTTATTTTTTTTTGAGAAGGAGGCTCTGGAGGGTGGGGGGATAAAACGTGTTATGTAACTTTTATGTAAAAATATGTCCCCCTCATTAATATTGTTGAAGTGTCTCGGTGATTTCTTTAGAAAGCCTTGTGCACCGAGATATTGGGGGTGGATCGTTTTCAAATGATCACCCTGTATTTAACCTTTGTTTTTCCAATGCAGTTTCTAGAAAACATCTTCCATGCCATTGTTTGAGAGGGGGGGAGGAATATTATGTCGCCCTGTCTTATTCCTCTTTTCACTTGTATGTTTTCGTGGTTCCATGTAGCTTTATATATATTTTCAATTACTTTAGTGTAGGACAATCTACCCTAGTATTTCTGAGGCCCGATATTATTGCCCATAGCACAACGTAATCAAAGACCTTTTCAAAATCGATAAAGGCCAAGCACAATAGGAGATTATATTCCATCGATTTCTCTATTAACATTCTCATAGTTAGTAAGTCATTGCAGGTACTATAATTTGATCGCAACCCTGCTTTCTCCTTCGACTGGGACTTATCAAGTTGCTTCGTGGATCTGTTATTTAAGATCTTTTATATCTGAGATAATAAGCAAACTGGTCTATAACTTACCAAGCTTTTACTACCTTGAAAACTAGTACAATTACTGCATTTTTCAATTGTCTAGTATTTTTCTCACGTGAAGTGACACATTAAATAAATGTACTAGTTTATACACATACAACTTGATCTTCACCTTCTTTTAACATCTCTGCCGGGATGCTATCTTCTCCTGGACTTTTATTGTTGTCCATATTGTTTGATTCACACAGATGCGTGCATCAAAACCTTTTTGATTATAATTAATCCTGTAATTCAAGTCATAACTGTTCTATCTCATTCAAAGGTCGTGGTAAAGTCAAATTTGCATCTTGCCGTATTTGTTTGCCTCTGTTAATATTGGAAAGGAATTTGTAAGCTTCCCTTAATGGCTTTTAAGCGGATGGATACATTTTCTACTAGAACTTAAGCCGACTTAGCATATTTGGGAATCATGGGTTTATGGATTTCGTTCAATTGCCTCATTGAGAGAGCTTAGCATTAAGATTCTTAGAATAAGTATTTATTCCTACGTGCGACGCTCCGATTGGCTACGCAGGATCGCCTCAGCCAATAGTGTTTGAGCTTTCCCCTCCTTGATGAATTTGCGAGTTCGGCTCGTTGTAAATTCAGAGTTAGTTAGATTCAGAACTTCGAGGAAGCAAGTTCAGCTATGCTTTGTGCTAGTTTGCGTTTCGGTCTAACTCCCTGGTAAAGACGTTTCCAGGTTGTTTTGTGTTACGGTTACGCGCAATTCGCTATTTTCGCGTGGCCAATCCAAGCGTGTCACAACAGTTGAAGCTTTTGTAAAATACCATCGGTCCATCAGTGACGTTTGTAATCGTTGTTACTCAATATACTCGTGTTTGTTAAGTCTTGTTTCACTCCAACAACTAACTGAACCCAAGTTAGGGTTATTAAGTGGCAGTTCCCGGCAATCCCATTGAACCGGAATTCGCAGCGGATTAACTGGAGGCCCCATTCGTGGAAGCCTCTTATCAAGTTAATCATACAAAAATCATTGGTCCTTCGAGCCGGATTTGGAAGAAGCTAAAAAACGCGAGTGTACAAGTTTCCAGTAGCTGGTGGATGCAATTGCTCCAACATCATTTCGTCGGAGAGCGTCAAGAAGCTTCGCCAACACCAGGAAATTCAACCATCGAGAGCTTACACCGAGTCCAGTTCCCACGTCAAGCGGCAGCGATCGGCAGCGGGTTGGTTTTCTGTTCGTCAAGAAGTTACTACGTTCTCAAACCAAAAGTAAGTCCTTTTCCATTACACCTTCGTTTAGTGTTGTTTTTTGCTTGTGTCAGTCATGGTGGAAACTCGTTCGACATC